>QTSX02000189.1:0-165767 GCA_014839935.2 Entomophthora muscae | reverse complement strand
CTGGGTCCTCAATTTGGGCTAGTTGGAGCTCCCCCTTGCGGGGGCGTTTAGTCCCATTATCCTGCTGACAGGGCTGGTGGCAGCCTACTTGGTTGTGGGCACTGCCAGGTGTTGCACAAGGTTGAGGTGGAGCATCATTTGTGCGGCAAAACCCCATTGAGACCTGATTGTTGGCCTCCACAATGGCTTTGCAGCAGTCATCAATGGAGGTGCAACAACCCATGGGGACCCACTTACAGATGTGGAGCTTGAGCCCATTGACTATCAGCATCAGTAGCATGGTGTTCTTGTCAGTCACAGCTTTGGGGGCAGCAGAAAGGTATTAGGGAACAGATCCAGTATGTTTAATTGCTAGAAGGGGAGTTCCCACCTGAATGGGCGAGAAGGTTTTGCTGTAGTGGGACTTCACGGCGTCCCTGAATGCCACCCAGTTGACTACAAATTCCTGGCTGGCCTAATTGGTAAACCACATAGCAGCAGCCCCTGTAAGGCGCCCAGACGCTGTAGCCAACCACATGGGCTCAGGTACTTGACAGATACAGAGGCGGGTCTCAATGAAGTGAAGCCAACTGACAATGTTGGCTCCTTCAGCCCCACCTGCAAAGGATTCCAGCAGGAGATTGAGCATGCACTGCAAAAGGTCCAACTGAGACGGGGTAACACTGGCGTCACACTGCCCAAGGAGGAGTCAATTGTACACACTCATAAGAAGTAGCTGTTCTTGGTAAATAATGTACCCATTGGGGATGTCCCCCTTGGGGATTGGTAGGAAGGTCTCTTGATGGGGAGTAGCTATACAGCCCGTACTCTGTCCTTTCTTGGGGGGATTTTTCTTTTAGGTAGGTTGTGAACCTACTGCTGCTACCACTGTTGCAACTGAACCAATGAGGATTCAGTATTTGGAATTGGGGAAGACAACATTCTAATAGAAAGGACAGGAATAATAATAATAAGGTATTGTTCATTGTAGAATATTGTGATTAATATACTATATGGGGAAAGCCACACGGATACAAGGGGGTGGCATGGTGGCATGTTCCATGTAAGGATTGGAGCTGAGGAATAACTTGTGCGGGGATCAGCAGGTCAAATTGGTAGCACTACTAATTAGGAGAAAGTGCCCGCAATTTGATACTGCCATCAGATTGGTTCATATTGTTAGATACATCAAGGGGTGACTCATTGAGCGCCCCCTGTGTATTGTAAGATGTGTTGGCAGATGAGTCTGGAAACTGGGTTGCAACAACAGCTCCTTAATCTTGGGCTTCAGCTCTCTGTATAGCTCTAGTGGCCTTGGTATTCCACTTGTATCAGTCTAACCAAGCTCCTGCTGGCAATCAAAAGGCTTCCAAAAACCTCTCAGTAGAAACTTCAAAAGACCCAGAAAAGACCCTGTAACTTTCCAGCCAGCCACCTTCTTATAGTGTCCTTTTCCCAACGGTTCCGCCTTCAAAATGGCTTTCTTCAGAAGTTTAAACCATTGCTGCTCACTTTTTCCTATAATAACTTAAGCTTACATACTTACTTTCTCAAAAGATTAAAGTATTAATTCACTATTTCCTTGCTTATACTTTAAACTTTTGACTTCCAACCAATCATTTTCATCAGAAAACCTTCCAGAACTCAACCAATGAATGCAGAGCGCAAAACAGAGCTATTTCTGAAGTTCCACCGCAATCCAACTAGGAAATCAATTTTCACCGCTCAAACTGCTCAAAGCAACAACTCTTTGCACACCAAAGGGTATATTGGTTCACTATTCCAACACCAGTCTTCCCTGCATTCAACCTAAACCAATTTAAATAGTAGAATACTATTTAAATTGTTCTTTTTGGACCTCTTCAATGTTTCCTCATATATTTATGAATATAGTAAAATCCAAGGAAAACATCCCACCAAAACAACTTTGTATCCAGTTCTCATAACAAATACCTTCATCTATCCTAGGAACTTAATTAATAAATATTTTACCCGCACTTCTATCCACATTCCTTATTGATTTTACTACTAAACCAAGGCAAAAAATTCCACATTTTCCCACCTCAGCAAATCAATTAGGCAAAATCTTGGCACATTTCTCCAGACCGCCAGTCCTTCACCATCATCTTCTGATCCTTCAGCCAGCTCATTTCAGTCTCCACAAAGCTTATTCCATCCATCAGATCTACAGCTACTCCTGTATCCTAATCTGACGGTCCTCTGACTGCTTCTGCATCATGATCTTGCAGTCCTTCAGCTTATCCTCACTATGAGCCACCTTGGTTTCAACTGCACAATGAACTATCTTGGTTTCAAACTTCAACATGAACCAACAGTACCTCAACTAGTCTTCACTGTGATCATAAAGTCCTTCTTAATAGTCTGATCTGCTAATCTCATACTATGAACCGCCTTGGTTCTTTATCTCAGTCCACATTACTAGAACCTGTAGACCCAGGCATGAGTCTACATTGAACTGGCGTTTGACTGGGCCCTTGCAAGTGGAAATCCACTTAGTCCATCTAATCATAGATCAATAAAGTCTATACTGTTGATTTTACTCACCCAGGGGATTAAGTCTGGGCTTTCAGTTGTAAAGTAATTGCTTTACTTCCCAGAGGCCTTATCACACCAAGTTCTGTAGCTGCTTCCCCAAACAACTGCCTGGATGACACCTCTGAGCAAATCTATGCCCTCCAATGCTTACTTTGGGTTCTCCCCAAAGCTCTCATAGGGACATAAACAAGGACACCCTATCAGTCTGTTAGGTAGGATGCTTGATCACAGACCTCCTGTAAGTGTATCAGGATACATAGAGCCCTCAGAGCTTTTCCCCTTCCTGGAAGCCCATGCTATCTGCCAGGGGTCCAAAACTTACAGCCCTGGTAGGCAAGTCCCCTACTATGCTGGCACACACTTCTATCCTGGCAGCCTGTGTTACCCACCAGGGTCTAAACATCTTCCAGCCTGAGAAGCAAACACTACCAATCAGGCTGGATCACTTCCCACCCCAAGCAGCTAAAGTTCTCTGCTGAGCTATCTCATTCCTCACTCCTAGCAGCTACAGTTCCCTGCTGGGTGAGGACCTCTAGCCCACAGCAGCCAATATATCCTGCCGGGTGGGGACAACATCTTCCTCTAGTAGTCTTTACACCTACTAGCTAGGCCTTACCTTCCCTAGTAGCCATCATTCCCTACTAGGCTTCTACTTGCAACAGACAACCAAACTTTTACTTGGCCAACATTAGCCCCACCTGCAAACCACCAAACATGTGTACTGTCACAGTTACATTGTGTACCAGGATCAACTAGTTCTCACTGGTGTCTACAGCTGACTCTGCCTTGGAAAATATGCCATTTTACGTCAACCTGCCTCATCTGATCTGTCACAGCAAATGATAAACTGTCAGGGATCCAGTCTTGGGCGGCTGGCCTGTTGGTTTTGGGGGTCACTTGGGCTGGGGTTTTTGCAGGTAAAGCCCACCACAAGAGAGGAGCTAACTTAAAGATATAGGAGAGGGACTTCCCCACCCAAGACCATGGGCCAGCAGCCGGGATTATAGTGTCAATCACCCCTGTGAGGGTGATGTACACAATTCCAAACAGTTTGCCAGTGTGATTGGTTGGGAGGTTGGGTGAGGAGGCAGGTATTGGCTTGAGGGTCACATGTGGTTCAATGTGGAGTTTGTAGGTGGGCAGGTAGTTGAATTTACCTCTAAACAACTTGGGTGTTAAGAATATCCAGGGTCCTTGACAATTGCATCTAAATTTGGATTATATGTGGGCCAAGGGATCTAGTTTGAGGATCTTTTCTGGGGTGTAATACTTATATTCAGGTTTCAGAGGGTACTCTGTGAAATGGATGGGGCCAAAGGGAACACCTGAAGGACAGGAATCTGCAGGCAGAGGGGCAGAAGTTCCAGAGGATCTTGTACTGATTTGATAGATGGCAAAGACAAAATAAGGCACTAGCTGTGTAAGCCAAAATAACATAACCTTTATTCAAAAATGGCAATAAGTTTGGAGCACGGGGTCCTTTGGTCTATATAGAACCCCACTTCCAAACTTAATATTTCCCTTGGGAGGTTCATCAGGGCATTGGGAAAGGTGGGCCGGGGGATCTGGGTGCTTGGGTTCAAAGGCGGCAAAATGGTACCCGGCCAGGAGTTCTTTCATTGGTTAGAGATCTTGAATTGGTTACTTGATTATCTTGCTATAGAGTTGTGGTCATGGGGCCAAGTTGTGGTCCTGTGCCTTCTTCTGGGGATGGCTCTTGATTGGACACTAGTATAGACTTTAAGCTCATGAAGCTAATGGTAGGAATTTTGTTACCTCCATTAGGCGCCTTGATTACTCCTTCATTTGGGGCAATGCTTCCTTTGGTTTGGCTTGCTTCACCATTTGGGCCATCATTCTTGGCCTCAGATTGTGGGGGTTTGACCTCAGGGAAACTCAGGAAGGCAGCCCCTCAGTCCCCAGGCCCAGCAGCTTGCAGAAATTTAGGTCTAGGGTTAAATCCTGTCCTTCAGCCTGGGTTTTAAGGGTAAAAGAATTGTCAATCCTGAAATAAACCTACAACTGGAATCCTTCACAGGTGGTATGAAGGGGGCCAACATTGTAAGTTGGCTGCACTCCACCAAAACCTGCCTCTGCATTTATCAAGTGCCTAAGCCCATATGGGTTGCCACCACATCAGGGCGCCTCACAAGGCCTGCTGCCATATGGTTCATCAACTGGGCCGGTCAATAAAATGAAGTCACCTGGGCAGCCTTCAGAGATGTTGCCAAGTTCTACTACAGTGAATCTTTTTCATCCATTGTAGTAGGCGCCCCCTGCTTGCCATAAAAAAACTAGGAGTTTCCCTGAGTACCTTGTCGCTTGGTAAAAAGTACTTGCTGCCACCCCAGAAGCCATTACTGACAGGAACACAATGCTCCTCACCCTTATTATCAATGGATTAAAACCCAATATTTAAAAATGGGTGTCTGTAGGGTGTTGCACCTCCATTGATAATTATTACAAGTCTATTGTAGAAGTAAACAACCAAGCCACAATGGGCTTCCACATATCCAATTATGCGCCCTTTCAACCTTGCCCTGCGCCTGGCAGCACCCACAACTAAGTAGAACACCACCAGCAGGATAGTGGCAACAAGCGCCCTCATGAGGGGGAGCTCCAGTTGGCACAGATTGGGGGTTTGTAAAAGGCTTGGGGGCTGTAGATGCAAGAGGCTCTGCAACCCCGCTTGATCCATACTCCCAATCTTTCTTTACCAAGAATCCCTGCAACTATAATGTACATGAGGTAGAAACCTTATATGTGTTCCAAGTGCACGATGAAAACCCTGTCCTCAATGCCAGTGATTCATCAAAATAAAATCATTTACTTGGCCTATCCCTTTTGCTTCTATGAAAACACCCACAGACTCCTGGTAGATACTGGGATGGATCATATCATGCTCAATCAGGAATTTGCAGACTCCCAACAGTTATACCAAGTTCCCAGCTGCTTTAAAGCAGTGCAAGTACAGTAGTTTTAAAATCATGGCTACAAAAAAATGAACTCAGATTTAAACAAAATGAATTCAGATTTAAGCAAAATTGAAATGAACCCAAATATATTTTAAATCAATATAAATTCATTTATTTTTAATTTTTTTCATCTGAGTTTTTGTTTAGCGCCATAGCTTTGAAAACTACCGTAAACGGACTTGTTTATTTAATACCAAGGACATAAAAAACCAGTGAGTAGAAAACAGACCTTATGGATACAGTTGAAGTCAGGGATGGTTTAGGTATCAGCCCAGATATTAACGGATTCCAATCTTCCAGAGATGTGATCATGATGAAACTTTTCTATAGAATGCTTCACACAGCCACAGGAAAGCAAGTGCAGAAGTGTTGTCAAGTGGTACACTCGTCATGTTTGAATGTAGCTATATTTTTAGCCAGTATGACAGTTTTTAATCGCATTCTTGGTAATTGGTGAGAATACATCCCACTTTTCTTCAGTGTTGGGGGCTTTGTATTTACTAAAAACTAATTACAATTAGTAGCTAGGCTTAATTAGGTCATGTACCAGGAAATCCCAGCAACTTACTAAGTGATGAAAATATTATATTTAAAGTATAAATTTATTCAAAGAGCTGAAATGTTTTTACATGAAAAGTGGCTTTGTTACCAGATTGGTGGCAAATGTTTGATTTTCAGTTGAATAGCTTGATTAGTTTCTTGACAAGTCAACCTTTCCAGAACTGGCTTCAGAACTTATATAATAAATTCGATCTGTCTGTCGCCGTTACGACAGCATAAAACTAATTTTTAAACTCGATTTATATTGCCAAACAAGACCTCAAATCTAGTCACGCCTCATGTTTACATGGAAAACATCTACGTCATAACATAAAGAATATACCCCACAAAAATGAGCAAAAGACTGAGATATTTAGATTATGACATCATTAAATGCTCTATCCATAAAGTATAATGTTAAGTCGACGGAGGCTCCAAAAGTTTGGTTTCAAAAGTTGCTTTAGATTGTTCACCTCTTGTCTACCTCTGTTATTTCCAAATGAGCAAGCTATTTAATTTTTCGAAAACTAGATTCCCCAAGTCTGGTCTGACTAACTTTACGTCCCGTACTCAAACATGGTCTTCTCAAAATACTTTAAAACCCCAGTTCCTGTTCTTACGCACCTCAAATTCACAAGGTGGGAATCAACTTGCCTATTTTTACTAATGAATATTTAGCTGGCGAAGTTACCAAAGGTAAATTCATCTTGGTTTTTATAAAATTTAAAGGTAAAAGCAAGCAAGATGGAAGGATCTTATCATTGGTACTTTGAAAAGGCAGTCTCGGTAGCTCTCATCCCTGTACTGGGAGGTGGGCTGCTTTTTGACTCAAACAAAACTAACGACTACGCTCTGGGTGTCCTTCTGCCGGTCCATATTCACATGGGACTTTCTTCTGTTATAGAAGACTACTTGCCATTTAGACGTGTTCCAACTCTGAATACGTTTGTGCTGCTTCTGCAGCATATATCGACTCTATGCGCAATGTTCGGTTGCTATTTTATCACCTCCACGGATGTTGGCTTGACTAAATACTTGAAAAATATTTGGACGGCTTAACTTTTAGCCGCCACTCTGATTACCAGTATATACTTGGATACAGTACCCAAACAAGCAACCTTTTATTTTCTAGAAGTCTATAAGTTGCCAAAATAACAGTTATTCCAATTTAACGTTTTTGGAAGGCTGCTTTCAAATTGTGATAGTTTGGTTTCTTTTTAACTTCGATTTGGAGATGTTATGTTGGCTATTTGATTTCCGAAACTTATTTTAGTATTTTTTAGCTTTTCGCTACTAGGTTTTTTGGACTGCTGTTGATTTTCATGTCATTTAGAACTGATTTTTGTAATTTAATTGATATCCTAGGCCTTACAGTATAGTTTAGCTTTTGACATATAATCTAACCAAACTACGCTCATACCCATTAATTGTGGTCTAGAAATTTTATTAGATCTTGATGTTAGCTCTCACATTCTAAGTGACATAAATCTATCCGAGACATGCGCAACCTTGAGGTATGGGAAGCTATATTTTTGGCTGGAAGTAGCAATTAGACAAGAAAATCAACACCTTTTTGATTGATGCAGGGTCAGACTCTTGGTAGTAGGACTTCCCATTTTCACTGAATCGATATAAATTCTAATTAAACCCACTATTAAATTGATGCGATTAAAATCTGACAATTACATTTGTCGCTATTAACTCAATGTTATAAGTTGATTTTTGTTCTGCTTCAATCCTTGTTCCTGCTGACAAGTTAATTCATTTGACATAGCTATTATCAAGCATAACTCATTATTCTTGATCCTTTAAGCTTGGTCAGTCATTTTTTGCATGTACAGGATGCGGGTTACTGTAAATTCAGAACCTGAACATAAAAATGCGGGATTGTCAAATCCTTGGTCCAAATTTCAAATCACTTTTGCGGGATGGCCTTTTTTTAATTAAATTGATTTTTGTGAGAATTTATTTGAATATTTGAAAATGCAGGAACTCATAGACACTTTGCAAAGTTCAAGTCGAGCTGCATATTTCCTATGGACAAAATGAATTAACTGGAATCAGATTTGAAGCGTTCAAATCCATCAACCATTTTCATTAAGTTTACTATGTTTTTTGAAATTGCGGGATTGTCAAATCCAAGAACCAAATTTCAAATCACTTTTGAATGCCACTAGTAAACTCAAATATTAATTGCGGGAACTGGAAATTAAATTGAATGTACAGTAAGCACACTAGGAAACACCAACCCAAATCAAGAAGCTCCACCACAACTAAAATCAAATGAAAAATTCAATCTCATTAACCATAATTAGACATGAAAAGTTATTAAACTTTAAAATCATCCAAACCTGGAAAGTATATAATATTATTCACTTCAAATCACAAATATAGAAATTCTGTTACTATTCAAGGCTAAATCAAGAGAAAACAACTACCCACAACTAAACCAATAACTCCAAATAAATACATATTTAATCTAAAATATATTTTTTATTTTATTTTTATGTACCGTCAATTGCATTCTCAACCCGCTCCTGCACCAGCCCGCGGGGCAGCCCGTCCACGAGGGCGTCCCAGAGGGTCCAAGAACAGACCCAGAACCCAACTTGAAGAGAGTCATGCCGATACACAGGCCTCCCAAGGTGTCATTGCCAGCCAACCACCTCCCGCGTCCCAGGCCTGATCAACCAGCTTGAATCCCAGGCAGAAGCCACTCTCAAGGCCTGCTACCAAAGTCTCCTACACCAGGGTCACCAGGAACACTTAGGTTACTTACACCTCCACCATGTACCCAGTCGTCACCCGGCCCTGCACTCTTGACCCAAGAGTTGCTACTTCCTGCCCCCGCGTCTTTGATACCTCCTATGAGCCATTGGCCACCACTGAAGAGCCATCTGCGCCTGTATTGTATGCCACCATTGACGGCGCCAGCGCAACCAAGTGTGATCCCACCTTCTACACAAAGGTCACATCCCCTGTGTTGAGCCTGGTAGCCAGGATGCCATGGTACCTGCCAAGGGCCAGCGTCAGTTGACAGATAGTGAGTGTGAAGCTCTCCTCAACTGCTTGAATGGGGGAATGGCGGTTCGGGATATTGCGTCCCAATTTGGTGTCACAGCCAGGTACATTGCCAACATCAACACCAAGTATGGCAATACTGGGCAAATTGCCAAATCCACCAAGGCTAAGCGGCAGCCAAAACTCTTACAGCCTGTGCACATTGACGCAATCAAGCAGTGGGTAGCCAGGGATTGCCACCTGGACACGCTTGCTGTCCAATCAATGCTTGCCACAGAGTTCAGGCTTTCTAATTCTAAAGCCCTTGTTTAAAAAACAATGGTTGATTTGGGCTTCTCTTGGAAGGTGCTTGGAGTTTTTCTGTACAACAGAAACAGTGAAAAGACCATTGAGGATTGACACATTTATGCTGAAACATATCTGGCACTAAAGGAGACTGGCAACGTACAGTTCTTCTACATCAACAAATCATTGTTTTCCTCCTCACTCAGGTCTAGGCATGGGTGGGTTGAAAAGGGGTCCAAGGACAGTGTAGCCCATTGTGCAGCTGTCTGTTCCCAGACCTATTCCATGGTCGCGCTTCTTGGTCCTCGCGGGTTGGACCAATACCAAATGATCAAGGGTTCCCATAACAGCGGGACTTTTCTTGATTTTCTCCGAGTTGTCAAGGAGTACCTTTGGATAAATTACAGTGGCACAATCAATGTTGTTGTTCTTGATAATGTTGGGCTCCACAAAGTGGATCTGGTTGTGTCCGAGTTCCCCCCTATTGACAAGAATAGCCACTCCTCCAGCCACCGCCTTGCTGATTGTCCAATGAGACTTCTCTTCCTCCCGCCGTATTCCCCATTCCTGAATCCAATCAAGGAGGTGTTTGGTTGGATCAAGAATAAGGTGAAACAAGGCCTTCCGCAGGACACCAAGGACCTATTCAATATTCTTGAGGTCAGCCAATTTGCGATGCCACCCGATGTGGTTGCGGCATTGCACAAGCACTCAGAATCCTTCCTCCCCAAAGCCCTGGCCTCCGAGCCAATCAGATAAATGGGCGCCCCGGTTTTATTTGTTTTTATTTTTATTTATTTTGTTTTTATTAGGACTCAAATTATTGTTTATATATAATAATGGGACGTTTGATTGTATTATAGACATTTAAGAATACTAGAAAAGGTAAGTAAAATTAATTATACTAGATAAGAGGGATTTATTTTTATATGATGCACTGAATATTATTGGCTTTTGCGGTAACAAATAAATAAATAATAAAAAAAGATAGAAAAAATATTTTATTTAAATAATTGTGAATCATTTTGGTACTTTGACTTTTCTAAGCCACAAATTGGACCTTGCGTGTCATCATCTTCTCCTTGGTATTTCAGTGCCACTGTAGCTACACGACACGGCAACTAATGATTTTTATGTATTCCTTACTAATTTGTACTTAGGACGCAGTTTAAGTATATTAAATATGTTTATCAAATCATATTACAAGGAAAAGGTAATTCAAGTTGTAAACAATCATTTGTTTAGAACAACAGTGGAGCGGGCCGCATGATGCGGATAAATTCAATTATCCATGTTTATCTGTGATAAATGTACCCATACTTGACAAGATAATAAATAATAAATAAAAAAATTTTTAACTTATTTTTAAATATTTGACGTGGTTGCAACTTTAACTATTATCTTGTAATATATTTAGATATATTAATACTATAATTTACCTACTAAAAAGTAAAATAAAATTAACATTTTAAAATAAAAATATAATTAAAAATCTTAAAAGTTTAATAGTAAAGGTTAAATATTCAAAATACACCAATTTTTTATTTAATTGTGATTTATTCAATATTAAAATATTCCATATTAAAATATTGAATATTTTTAATAGTAAAATATTTAATATTAAAAAATATAATATTAAAATATTTTACTATTAAATATTTTAATATTATATAATATTAATATTAAATGTTTACTATTAAATATTTTAATATTATATAATATTAAATGTTTACTATTAAATATTTTAATATTAAATTATTTTAACAGAAAATATTTTAATATTAAATATTTTACTATTAAAATTTTACAAGTAAAATTTTAAAATAGTGAAGTATTTAGTATTAAATTTTAATATTTAAAATAAAATAAATAAAAAATAAAAAAGTTGTTTTTTGCAAGGGAAACTTATTTATTGGGGGAATGTGAGTTGCAAGGGGAATGTGTTTATTCCGGGGAATTATACCCCAGAATTAAATTTTCAGCTAATGCATCTAATTGGGACCACATACTCTTCTGGATGTGGTGGATGACTCTGGCGCCGATTGCTAGGGGAGTGGCGCTCAGCACCCCGGTGGTGGCTGAACGTCTTATAAAAGGCAAACAGGTGAGGGAATCAATTAGCAGGTTTTTTTTTTTGGGGGGGCACGTAGTACCCGTATAGTGTTGCCAATGTGAATGAATCATAGAGAATGTGCTCAACTGTCCTGTATCCCTGTGGTGTTTTCTGTCTGTCGAGGGCTGCGCAGCATATGTCAATCTGTATAGGTACATCTTCTAATTTTTTCACGTTGGCTTTCAGTATGCAATGGAGCAGGATTCCCAGGTACACCGCGAGGTGGATCCTTTGTGAGGTATATTTCTCCAAGAACATGCATAATTTTTTGAATGTTTGTATTATCCTATTTATATAGGACGTTTGGTTGAACTTGAAGAGGGTACCGGGGGGCGCCTGACTTGAATCTGCCCCCCCAGGCCTCGGCAAACAATATCATTAAAGGTTTAAAACTATTAATGAGGACTGCATCCCCGACTTTATTTGATAGAGCCTTAAAAATTTCATTAAAAATTGCTGATTTCAGATATTCATTTCCTATTTGAAAATTGGTCTTTAAACTTTTTTTGTATTCGTTGATATTTGAGAATGGGAACCTTTGAATTCTTTCATATATGTATTCATCAAAGTTCAGTTTCAAATCCCCGCAAATTTTATTCATTTCATTTATTTTGATTGTTGATCCTAGTTCATAGGCTTCTCTTATCCATGGCGAGCACCCCGCGGGTGGTTGATATTCCCTGATTTGAGCTTCACTATTAAAAAACATATTCATATTCTGCTGAACTATTTTATTTATTTGATTTTTATTTATTTGTTTTATAGGGGCCACCAGTGACTGGTAGCCCCCATAAAACCAACTTGGCGTAAAAGCTGCCACTTCCGCGACCTCATCCCCATCCCTGGTGATGACTAAAAAAAAATATGTTAAACATAAAAAACTTACTGATTGTTTCCCCTGTGGCCCCCTCTGCCACAGGCGCCATATCAGCAAACTTCATGAGCGTTGGATGCTCTTCATTAATTTTCTTAGGCTTAATTTTTCTTATTCTTCTTGTAACTTGTGCTTCCTCTTGATTTTCATTTAATAAAGCTTCTGTATTTCTTGATGCGCTTCTGCTTCTTTCTTGTGTTTCATTTTCATCTGTTTTTATTTGGTTGGTTTCCTCTTCATTGGTGTTGATTTGCTTTTGAATTTCTATTCCTTCTATTAGTCTGATCTTCTCATTGTTTTCTTTGGCCCCCTGCCAGAACTCCCACAAATTGTATCCCGCGTTGTTGAACTTTAGACTTGATAAAATAGTTCCCTGTAGATTAAGTAATTTTTCTTTATTTCTTTCATCTATAATATTTCCCAATTTGTTCAGAGCATCTTCTTTTGGTTGGATCAGTGGCTGGCCCTTGTCCCCTAGCTTTCCTGTCACTATTTCTCTGATGTTTTTCTCAATTTAAACAACCTTTTACAGGTGAGCTTCTAATTTGTTGATTAAGTTATAGATTGATGACATTTTGTTTGAATTCCATCAAAAAACTGGCTTTTATAGTACTATCTTTGACACATACATATTTTTGTCATCATCATTAATAAATTGAAGACAATAAACATAAACATTGCATTAGAATATTGCAATTAGACGTCAACTATTGATATTTTGATATTATGTGCATAACTCAATGTATTTAGTTTAATAAAATACATTGTAAACGAGGCCTTTTTGTTTTAATTTATTTTAATTGACTGTGTTTATATTACAGAGCCATTAATGCTTAGTAAAAGTATTAATAATTAGTGCATTTTACAGCCTGTATATTTACCTATTGGTAATAATTCTGTAAACTTTTCAGTTGGATTCTGCGAGGTAATAATAATGTAATGTGTTAATAGATTACTGTTTATTGTCATTAATTGGCTGATTTTCTTTGATGTGGCAATTGTGCATTTTCTGATGTTTATGCACTAGTATCCAATTGGTTGGCTTGTTTTCCTATTGCCTGTGCAATTGGATGTGAAGCCAACCAATTGGATACTAGTGCATAAACATCAGAAAATGCACAATTGCCACATCAAAGAAAATCAGCCAATTAATGACAATAAACAGTAATCTATTAACACATTACATTATTATTACCTCGCAAAATCCAACTGAAAAGTTTACAGAATTATTACCAATAGGTAAATATACAGGCTGTAAAATGCACTAATTATTAATACTTTTACTAAGCATTAATGGCTCTGTAATATAAACACAGTCAATTAAAATAAATTAAAATAAAAATTCCTCATTTACAATGTATTTTATTAAACTAAATACATTGATTTATGTACATAATATCAAAATATCAATAGTTAACGTCTAATTGCAATATTCTAATGCAATATTTACTTTATTGTCTTCAATTTATTAATGATGATGTAGAAAATACCCTCAGAAATAAGTACATGCTACCACATCAAATGTACAACATTCTTTACACATGGAAACTTATAACAATGTAAAAATATATTATTAATTATGAATTGAAAGAAAAAATCAATTTTAATAGTAGTCATCAAGAAAAGATTTATTTACTAATCAAAGGACGGGAAGGGGAGTGAATGGGCGGAATGAACATTGCCTTCATCTGCGCCTATGAAAGGGACAGCATCAGAGATGGTGGGGAGGGAATGGGTGGTTGCTTGGGAGTCAGGGTTGGAAGGCAGATGGCTTGATGGGGGGAGTTGGGGAGGCAGGGTCTGTTGACTGGGAAGGGGCAGCAAGAGCGGTTTGCTTCAATTTCTCAAATTCTTCTTCTGTCACACATGCGGGCTTGAAAAAATGGATGGAGTGGTGTGGGGGGAGGCAGGGATCCTTTCTGGACTTATCACTATCACTTGCATAGAAGATGATGAGATCAAATAAGTCCTGGACAGACGCAGAAGGGAAAAGCTCATACCCCTTATCAATTTGGGTGCATAGTTCATTATAAGTGGCAGGCTTTAAGCGCCTGAGAGCAGAACCAAAATTGTAGAGACATGCATCTGCAAGATGCATGTTGGCGTAGTTGATGGGGTAGGACCAGCAGGTATGCCCTGCAGCCCTAATTTCCTTGGTTGCCCATTCCCGCTGTTCCATCTCAGCACTCAGTACAACTGTGTGCACAGCGTTTTGGGCGGCCCACTCCTCCAGCATGTCCTTGAGCTCCGTCTGGTAGGCATACCCATCTGCGGTGTTTGATATTGCCAAGTAATAATTGACACCCAATGGGGAAACTGTCAATAAAACACCAACAAACCAATACAAGATTGGGTCGTGCTTGTACACGTCAGATTGGATGTGCTTCTCTCCAAAGTCTTGGATACTGGCCAAGATCTTAGCATACAACAGGAATATTACATCATTACGGGCCCTCATTGCCCTTCCTTTGATAAAATTAATAATTGTTGAATTGTAGGGGTCAGTATCCACCAAAATGGGGCCACTGAGAACTTGATTGAACAAGATTCTAGCAGCAACCACAACTCTGTGCATCCATGAATTCACTGTTCTTTTGTTGGTTAAGATGCTGTGGAGTCCCAACTGGAGACATACCTGGACCAGGGGCATCCGCGGGTCACGTTCCATAATGGCCATCATGAGAGGGTGGGCTTTTTCACCTTTGGTCAAGGTACGAGCACCAGTTGGGGTCTTCTTGGCAGGGGGCCACAGTTGGCGTGGGCTTGCAGGGTTGCAGCCACAGTGGACTTTGTAAACCCCATTGCAGCCGCAATTTCCCCAAGGGACATAAGCTTCCCTCGCTTTTCAACCATTTTGAGAACAATCTCTGGGGTGATCAATTTTCTTCTGCATCTTGCAGGCTGATTGGCTTGGGGAGGGACGTGTCCTTTTCAGAAACTGGTTGATGCCATCTGATTGGCTGTTTTGGGGTTCTGGGCTCTCTGAGTGACCCCATGGCTCAAATGGCTGGTTCCGGATGCCATCACTGATAAGGGATTTTGGTTAGCAGCTGCCTGTGCATGATGGGCAAACAGGGTCATGCTTGAGGACGCAGGAGAAAGAAAACACTCCTGGGTAGTGCTTGAGGAGGGGCCTGCAGGTTGGGAGTGGCCATAGACAGAGGATTCACTGTTAAGAGACCTAGCGTAGCCCTGCATGATTTTGTCAAGGCCAGTGTCAAGATTTCTGGATCTTGAGGAAGAGATATTATGTTTATTAGTCATTATATTTTAGGATGGGATAAGGGATCTGTATGGCAACAGATGTGCTCCAATTGGCGTGACAACAGCAGAGGTCTGTTGTTGAATGATCCAAGAGAATTTGCAAAGTCCTGTGGTCCTTTGGGACGCGACACCAGCTGTGGTGGGTTGGCAGGAGTTTCACAAGTATCAATAAGCTTGTTCTTACTGTACTTTGACACCTCTACTATTTGGATTAGTAGATATGTTGAGGGTATGAAATTGTATATCTTCCAAGTGATCTTGAAAGACCCCTTCATAGTTGACAGCTAGCAGCCAAACTGGCGTCTTGCTGCGGACAACTCTTACTAGCTAGCCTATCATCCCCAAGCTACTAGTCTCATCCCCCAGAGTTGGATCCCAAAACCCAAATAGGGTTTGGGATGAGGTAATATTCTAGGCTGCTGATTTCCCCTCTTCAGCCTAGATATTCCTTGACTTAGTCACAGCAACTAAGTTGACACCTATTGGCCAAACTGGCGTCCATGCTTGGCATAATGAAAAATGCAGACAGGTGGTTTGCCGTCTCACTTCTCAATGAAACAGGTGTTGAATTCCCCGATATTCTCTGGGTCGGGTTTGCATTCTTATCTGGAATCCAGAATCCTTAGCATCTAATAATAGAAGCTTCAGGATTGACCTGTGACCTGAGACCCGGAATGTCTCAGGTGCTTCTGACTTGTAACTATATTGACCTTATTATAGTTCCCCCGTATTCCAGAATAGCTGTTTCACTCTGGCTGTATTCCGTCCATTATCAACTCATGTCTTGTGATGGGAATATGGATCAGTCAACCCAGATAGACCAGTATTTCCTGACAGCCAGGGAACAGCTTGTTGACTTGGTTGGTGTTGGAAGAAGACATAATAAAAATTTATTAAAATTTTAAACTCAAGAAGAGGAATGTATATTTTAGTCAATTCTATTGTTATATATGTCAATTTTGTGAATATTACAATTTTAATTTTGGCTGTCCTAAAATGGAATAGGGTGAAATTTGAGAATGCTTGTGCTTCCTAAAAGAATTATCACAAATCCACTCTAGATCCTTTAACATCCTTTTTGAGACACAAATAAATTATATTTATTTCAAATTCATTGCAATTTTGATTTGAAACTTGGTTCTTGGATTTGACAATCCCGCAATTTCAGATTTGTTAATTTTCACATGATGTCTATGATTCGTTTGAAATAAAGGAAATCACAAATTGTACATTAGAATCCCGCATTTCTGATTCATGTATCTTGCATTTGTTTGATGAGTTTTGTCTTTTGTTAGTTGAGTTATCTGCTCAAGAGATTCAAAATTTGCCAATTTAAATAAATCAAAAAAGTCAAATTAAATGGTTCATTTTATTAAATATTTTAATTTTCACTAAGCTGAGTTGCCCGCAAAAGTGATTCAAAAATTGGACCAAGGATTTGACAATCCCGCATTTTTACGTTCAGGTTCTGAATTTACAGTACTCATCTTAAACCAAGCTCAAGACATGTTTTTTAGACTTAAGTTTTTAAACTTTATCTTATAATGTCACTGTAGTTAGTATACATTGCTTTTGTATCCTTTAAGCTAAGTCAAACATTTATATATATATGTTTGAGCTGTCGCTTTTATGTTCTGTTATAGCAGGATTAATTTTTAATTCTACACATGGAAAGTTATTTTAAAGCTTAATCCATTTCCTATTAACCTTACTATTTAATTTTTTTAAAATTTTCCTATTAATAAATTTAAAAAACTAAATCACTTTTACTAAAATAAATTTTATTTACTCTTTAGAATATAGAAAACTATATAAAATTGAGCCTTTTATACTTATAGCCAAGCTAAATTATTAATAAAACTGGTAACTATCTTATTTCAGACACCCTTATTTCTAGAAACCTAGTTACAATAAAATGACATCATTCTCACAATTTTAATAAAAATAAATTATGGAACTACAGGAATGATGAATTTTGTTGAAAATCAAATGGTCATCTAAAATATTAGCTTTTTCAAAATATTAAAATAGCTAAAATATAATTAGTGAATACCTTTTCAAAAAAAGCATACTACAATTTATAAATATTTTTTAAATTAAACATCCTTGTCAGGAATTTATACTGACTTTGTTCTACCTTGTTAACCTTGGCAATCTGCCAAGCCAATATTTGTAGAAGCTTCCAATATATTGCTATTAGGCTTAATTGATCCAAGAAGCCTTCATAGAGTAGGTTCGGATCACTACTGCAAGAACAACCAGGAATACAATAAATCTCCAATTATGACTGGTTCCTGATTGGCTAGAGTTATTCCAGAATACTCTGGCAAACTGCCAGGTTAGTTAATATGGATTTCTCCAAATATTGAAAGCATGTGATCAATTTGCTTAGCAAACTGCCAGTGCTATTACAAATCAATGCATGAAAAGTTGCTCAAGAACAAAATAATATGCGCTAAAAATAGAGTGATAAATTAGCGCCGCCACCGCTGGCACGCTTATAGATTATGCTGTATTCTATGACAAAGAAGTACTCAGCGCAGGGTACTATGATATGAAATCCCATGCCATTGCATGGTTGCCTGACTCTGGGGGTTGATGCTGGCAGTCTGGGGACAAAAAGTCTGATCAAGCAAGAGTTAGAAGCGCCAGATGATCTTATCCTGGCAAGAGAGCGCAAGCTCTATAAAAGCTCTTCCATTGGACTAATGGAAGGCAGACAATAATACCCATTTCCTACTGTAGAACCTTTTCACAGTAGAAGAAGAAATATTAGTTCAAAGACCTTTGTCAGTACTTGAAGAACTAGCAAGCCACCCGTATAGAAAGCCGCTTGAAGTTGCCTCCCTTGGACATCACTAGCTGTCGCCTTGCCAAGGAAAGACCAGACGTTGCAAGTAACGCTTGTTGCCATACAAGCTAATATCAACATAATGACAAATAAATCTCTATTACTCAGCAAAGCAAACAATAATCAGACCACCAGGTCTGAGAGCAGAACCAAAAGTTCTGAAAATCCTTAAAATCATTTTCAGGAAAGAAAATTAAGTAAAAATGGAAAGCTAAAATTGAAACTATAAGCTCGTATTAAAGTTTTAAAGATTTTAAATTTTATTAAAAGCAATTATCTTCATGACTTAACCTTTATAGAAAACCATAAAAGTAAAACTTTTTCAAGAGATTTACAGTAGTTTTCAGTGCTTTATCACTAAGCAACAAAACTGAAATTTACTGTAAATTCAGAACCTGAACGTAAAAATGCGGGATTGTCAAATCCTTGGTCCAATTTTTGAATCACTTTTGCGGGCAACTCAGCTGAGTGAAAATTAAAATATTTAATAAAATCAACCATTTAATTTGACTTTTTTGATTTATTTAAATTGGCAAATTTTGAATCCCTTGAGCAGATAACTCAACTAACTAAAGACATAACACAGCAAACAAATGCAGGATACATGAATCAGAAATGTGAGATTCTAATGTAAAATTTGAGATTTCCTGTATTTCAAACAAATCATAGACATCATATAAAAATTAACAAATCTGAAATTGCATGATTTTCAAATCCAAGAACCAAATTTCAAATCATAATTGCAAGAAATTTGAAATAAATATAATTTATAGGCATCTCAAAAAGGATGCTAAAGGATCTAGAGTGGATTTGTGCTAATTCTTTTAGGAATCATAGGCATTCTCAAAAATCACCCTATTCCAAATTAGGACTGCTAAAATTTAGATCCTACTATTCACCACTTAACATACTTAACAATAAAATAGACTAAAATATATACTCCTCTTTTTGAGTTTAAAATTTTTTAATAAAAATTTATTATCTCTTCTTTCAACAACAACCAAGTCAACAAGCTGTCCCCTGGCCTTGAAAAAATCATGCAGGGCTACACTGGGTCTCTTAACAGTGAAGCCTCCCTCTATGGCCACTCCCAACCCGCAGGCCCCTCCGCAAGCACTACCCAGGAGTGTGTTCTTTCTCCTGCAACTTCCAGCATGGCTCTGTTTGCCCATCATGCACAGGCAGCAGCCAACCCAAATCCCGGATCAACAATGGCATCTGAAACCAGCCATTTTAGCCATGGGGTCACTCAGAGAGCCAAAACCCCAAAACAGCCAATCAGATGGCGTTGAACAGTTCCCAAGATAGACACATCCCTCCCCCAGCCAATCAGCCTGCAAGACGCAGAAGAAATCAATCACTCCAGAGATCATTCTCAAAATAGTTGAAAAGCAAGGGAAGCTTCTGTCCCTTGGGGAAATTGCAGCTGCAACGGGGTTTGCAAAGTTCACTGTGGCTGCAACCCTGGGAGCCCACACCAACTGTGGCCCTCTATCAAGAAGACCCCAACTGGTGCCTGTACTTTGAAAAAAGGTGACACAGCCCATCCCCTTATGATGGCCATTATGAAACATGACCTGCGGATGCCCCTGGTCCAGGTACGTCTCCAGTTGGGACTCCACAGCATCTTCACCAACAAAAGAACAGTGAATTTGTGGATGCATGGAATTGTAGTTGCTGCTAGAATCTTGTCCAATCAAGCTCTCAGGGCCCCATTTTGGTGGACACTGACCCCTATAATTCAACTATTATTAATTTTATCAAAGGAAGGGCAATGAGGGCCTGTAATGACGTCATCTTTCTGCTGTATGCTAAGATATCTGCAAGTAACCAAGACTATGGAGAAAAGTGTATCCAATCTGATGTGTACAAGCGCAGCCCAATCTTGTATTGTTTTGTCAGGGTTTTGTTGGCAGCTTCCCCATTGGGTGACAATCATTACTCGGCAATATCAAACACCACAGATGGGTATGCCTACCAGACAGAGCTCAAGGCCATGCTGGAGGAGTGGGCCACACAAAACGCCGTGCACACAGTTGTACTGAGTGCAGAGATGGAGCAGCGGGAATGTGATACCCTTGAAATCAGGGCTGCAGGGCATACTTGTTGGTCCTACCCCATCAACTACGCCAACATGCATCTTGCAGATGTATGTCTCTACAATTTTGGTTCCGCCCTCAGGCGCTTAAAGCCTGCCACCCATAACAAACTATGCACCAAAATTGATAAGGGGTATGAGCTTTTCCCTTCTGCGTCTGTCCAGGACTTATTTGATCTCATCATCTTCTATGCAAGTGATAGTGATAAGTCCAGAAAGGATCCCTGCCTCCCCCCACGCCAGTCCATCTGTTTTGTCAAGCCAGTATATGTGATGGAAGAAGAATTTGAGCAATTGAAGCAATCAGCTCTTGCTGCCCCTTCCCAGTCAACAGACCCTGCCTCCCCAGCCCCCCATCAAGCCATCTGCCTTCCAACCCTGACTCCCAAGCCACCACCCATTCCCTCACCACTATCTCTGATGCCGCCCCTTTCACAAGCGCAGATGAAGGCAATGTTCATTCTGCCCATTCCCTCCCCTTCCCATCCTTTGATTAGTAAATAAATATTTTCTTTATAGCAACTTATTAAAATTGATATCTCTCTTTCAATTCATAATTAATAGTATTTTTTTACATTATCGACATTTCCCATAATTAATACAATGTTGTGCATTTTACAAATAGCTTAAAATTTTGAGCATACATATTTTTCATCATCATTAATAAATTAAAGAAAATAAACATAAATATTACATTAAAATATTGCAATTAGATGTCAACTCTTGATATTTAGAAATTATGTGCATAACTCAAAGCATTTTGTTTAACAAATGTCACGGTAAACTAGCCCTTTTTCATTGTAGTTTATCTAAATGGACTGTCTTTATATTAGAGTGCCATTAACGCTTAGTACAAATATTGATACATAGTGCATTTTGCAGCATGTATATTTATCTATTGGTAATAATTCTCTAAACTTTTCAATCAGATTTTGTAAGGTAATAATAATGTAATAAATTAATAAACAGTATTCTATTAACACATTATATTATTACTACCTTGCAAAATCCAAATAAAAAGTTGACAGAATTATTACCAATAGGTAAATATACAGGCTATAAAATTCACTATGTATCAATATTTGTACTAAGCATTAATGGCACTCTAATATAAACACAGTCCATTTATTTTAAATTATAATAAAAAAGCCACATTTACAATGGATTTTATTAAACAAAATGCATTGAGTTATGCACATATTATCAAAATACCAAGAGTTGATGTATAATTGCAATATTTTAATCCAATATTTATGTTTATTGTCTTTAATTTATTAATGATGATGATGAAAAATATGTATGTGTTGAAGATAGTTCTATAAAAACCGGTTTTTTGATGGAATTCAAACAATATGTCAACTATCTATAACTTGATTAACAAATTAGAAATACACCTGCAAAAGGTTGTTGAAATAGAAAAAAATATCAGGGAAATAGTGACAAGAAAGCTGGGTGACAAGGACCAGCCACTAATCCAGTCAAAAGAAGATGCTATGAACAAACTAGGAAATATTATAGACAAAAAGAATAAAGAAGCATTACTAAATCTCCAGGGGAAAATTCTATCAAGTCTGAAATTCAACAATGTGTCCTACAATTTGTGGGAGTTCTGGCAGGGGGCCAAAGAAAACAATGAGAAGATCAGACTTATAGAAGGAATATAAATTCAAAAGGAAATTAACAACAATGAAGAGGAAAATAATCAAATGGAAACAGACAAAAACAAAACACAAGCAAGAAGCAGGAGCGCTTCACAAAATACAGAAACTTTATCAAATGAAAATCAAGAGGCAGCACAAGTTGCAAGAAAAATAAGAAAAATTAAGCCCAGGAAAATTAATGAAGAGCAGTCAACCCTCATGAAGTTTGCCAAAGTGGCGCCTGTGGCTGAGGGGGCCAAAGGGGAAACAATCTTTAAGTCTTTTTATGTTTTACTTATATTTATTTTAGTCATCACCAGGAATGGGGATGAGGTCATAGAAGTGGCAGCTTATACGCCAAGTTGGTTTTACGTGGGTTACCAGTCACTAATAGCCCCTGTAAAACAAATAAATAAAAACCAAATAAATAAAAGAATTCAACAGAATATGTTTAATTTTTCAAGTAGTGAAGCTAAAAATACAGTAGTTTTAGAAGCTATGGCAACAAGCAAAAATTCTTCAGATTTAAACAAACTGATTTCAGATTTAAACAAAATCCAAGTTGCGCAAGATTTAGGATTCAATTAATTTAAATATTTTTGGTTAATAAATGAGCTGTCAAACCAAAAACAAATTTTTCACTAGCCCATCATACAAAATTATATCAAACATCAAGCGGTGTAGTTCAAACCACAAACAAAATGAACTGACACAACAACTGAAACGGATGGATGTTATTCTGGAGTATATTATAATCCAAGCAGGATTCATATGAGGCACCAACAGAAGGACCAAAATGAAACAAAATTGGAGCAATCTAGAAGCAAGATTCCACAAGCACAAAACAAAATGAACTCACACAAGCTGTGTAGTATGAGCAGCCTAAAATAGAAAAATAACAGTTTAACAGCCAATCATCAGCTATCCAATTTAGGACCAGAGGCATTTTATCCATTTTCATGGCTCCAGATTTTTATGGAATGGTTTTGAGATCCTTCCAAATATGGACTTGTGATTACAATAAAATAATTTATTAAATTTTAAAATTTCTACTTTTAGTGATTTTGTCCTAGGTTTTTTACAATGGTTTTTAATAACAACATCTTCAACGGCGCCGGCAGCCAAGCTAGCAGCAGCCAAGCCAGCTTCAATGGAGGCAAGGCTCAGAACGTAGGGCACCTGTTTACACCCAATCCTTTGAGGCGGGTAACAAGGAAGCTGACCTGTACCTTACCACCAACCCCTATGGCTTTGACTTGTTTGAGAGTCACTTAGCGTCTAGCTCTGCCCCGCTCCCACACTCACCCCTGCACAAGCTGCCCACCAACCAACCAATCAGGGTGACAACCTTGATTTGGAACAGCTTCCTGCCATCATCCAACCTGCCCCTCCCTTAGCCAATCAGGCTTTAGCTCCCCCGGCCCAGCGCCCCAAGCAACAAATCATCACCGCCCAAATTCTTCAAGAAATTGTAGCACTCAACCTTCAGGGTCTGTCCTGGGATCAGATTGCTGCCCAGTTGCAATTTACCCGAGCCACCATAATGCGGGAGTTCAACAACCTAATGAATAAGGGAAATCTGATTGGGACGGCCAAGAAGCCAAAGAAGGCCACGGAGTCCCAGATAACCAAGGCCTACCCAATAATGCTTGACCTCCTCCAGCGGGATCCCAAGCTTCCCTTGACCCAGGTCCGGAAGCAGCTTGCGCACCATAACATATGGGTCTCCAAGCGCATGGTGCAGCTCTGGATGTATGGGAAGGTGGCTTCCATACGGGTTTTTACCAATTTTGCCGGCGACCAATGGAATGGCGCTGAGGATTCCCTGTATGATCCCGCCATTGAATCCACCCTGGTCTGATGCCTGACTAGTCTGTCAGATGATGTTATGTTCATCTCTTAGTATAAGCTATCCATAGCTTTTGATGATTTTGGCACCCAAGGAAAAGCCGCCACCAAGAATGGAAGGATGAAGATCAAGAAGGGGACTTTCCTTGGTGCATTTCTGGCTATTTCAGCCAAGAGGTTTGTCTACTATTGGACAAACCCTGATTTCATCAATGGGTACTCATACGGCCACATCCTCGGTGGATTGCTCAACTCCTGGGATGGCTCAAATTCCAAATACCGGGTTTTCTTGAGCCACCAGATGGAGGGAAGCTCCACTGCCCTCGAGGCTATCCAGGGACGCGGGCACCAGGCCTCAGTCTACCCCGCCGGCCATGCAGACGTCCATCTGGCTGATGTTGTCTTCTTCAACATTGGAGATACACTACAGGAGCGCTGCCCTCAGGCTTTCAACAACCTCTATCTTGGGGTCCTTGATCACAATTTTCTCTTTGGTCATCAAATGGTGGCTGACTTGTTCATGCAAATAGTTTTCCATGTGAACATGGGCAACCAATCACGCAAGGATAAGCGCCTCCCACCCCATGCCACAGCCACCTACCAGCCAATGACTGATGAGGAGTACAGTGAGCGGTATATAGCGGCCATCATGCGCAATCCTCCTGCCTCCACCCCTGCCACCAACACCCCCTGCCCGCAAACCCAACCCATCCAATCCCAGACTCCCCAGGCCAGCACTGCCTCTACGTCCTCCTTCCTGCACCATTCTGTCTACTAGGCATAACTCTTCCCTGCCCCAATAAACCCCTGTCATCAAACATTTTCTATTTATATTATCTTTTTTTGAATTTCAATTTTTCATGTTCTCTTTTTTTATAGTTGGTTTTATTCTTTATGTTCAGCTTATTTCTATAAAATCATATATTTGCTAAGGCGTGTATCTAGATCCTGAACACAGTAATTTTTAGCACCCAACCATAGCCCCTTGTGAAAACATTACAACAATTTGATGATCAGCTAAACTTGAATTAGAAAATTATAGTGTTACTGTTTTTAGATGTAGTTGTTACTGATCCAAATTCAAAACCTTAATGATAAACTTTAAGCCAATCAGGAGCCAAGTGATAAAGTGATTGTTGTGACATAAAGGGTCATTCAATAATTCTTTGATGCATGTGAGCTAATTAATATGATTGTCTGGATGTTTTGCCATTGTACGCCATTGCTGCTGTGGCAAGTTGTTAGTGGACTAGTGCCCAATCAGCTGCTGGGTTAGCACTAGTCCATCAACAACTTGCCACAGCAGCAATGGAGTACAATGGCAAAACATCCAGCCAATCATATTAATTAGCGCACATGCATCAAAGAATTATTGAATGACCCTTTATTTCACAACAATCACTTTATCACTTGGCTCCTGATTGGCTTAAAGTTTGTCATTAAGGTTTAGAATTTGGATCAGTAACAACTTTATCTAAAAACAGTTAACACTATAATTTTCTAATTCAAATTTAGCTGATCACCAAATTGTTGTTAATATTTTCACAAGGGGATGTGTTTGGGTGCTAAAAATAATATGGTAATCAAGGAAACAATGCCAACACAAAGCAAACAACACATATCAAGATGAGCGTAAAGCATATACACAATGGGTAAAAAGATAGGATAATGTAGTAAATGGGAAAACAAAAAGGAATAAACAAAGAGGCAACAGTATCAAAATAATACAGAATTTATTGGGGCAAAAGCTATAAAAACATATGGAAAGGTTAGTAAAAAATCAATGAGAGAATTGGAAAAGCTTCTGAAGGACCTCAACTTGGCAATTGCCAAAATAAAGGACATTGACCGCAAGGTCAAAGCCAAAGTGAAGTCCGCTGTCCTCACTGGGGACAAAATTGACAAGGTGTCTGCAAAGGCACTAATGTCAAAAATGTCAGACACCCCAGAGAAGACAATTAAGCGCTTACTAAATATTCAAAAAACTGTGGTTGAGGGCCTCCAGTTCAAGGCATACAATCTTTTCACGCTGTCTGTCTGGGTTGATGACCTGGAGATGTATGCCCACCTAAAACCACCAAGTGTGCCAGGGCAGAGGATAGCAAATTGCCCGTACAACTGCTTGCGCCAAGAATGGCAAAGCCGGCTGAAGCCGCTGGCAAGGAAGAAACCCAAGAAGGTAATCTAAAAAATTAGAATTAATAAAAATTCTTAAATACTTACCTTTTTTTATAAGATGTTGATGGTGAACTCCGCCGGGTCCTGGTCCCTTTTGTCCCCCCATCTTCTATGCCAACTATGCTAATCATGTGGCAAGGCAGCTTTTCCTGTCCCCCCTGTCTTGCAGGAGCTTGAAGACAGGATCCATGGTATGTTCCCAATGTCCAGGGAGGCATTGGCTGGGCTTTTGCATGGTGATGGGGCATCTGAATGGGCAATTACTGCCTACAAGGATGCCCAACTGGTCCGCCTGGACCCGGTTAACCTCAGTGGAGTTTACTGTGTAAACTTCATTGAGCTTGTTTGGGACGTCCTGGCAACGCTCCCATTCAAGAATATACTGGAGATGGGCAGGGCTCATGCGGCTGCTTGCTTCTGCTTCCCGGTGGAGCATACCATCTCTTACCTGTTGGAGAACTTTGGGCGCGCAGTGTCAAAATTGACTGTTGCAGACGCAACAGCTGTAAATAAGAAAAAATCCTCCTGGCGGACTTTGGGCTGGCCTGAAGTGCCAACAAGACGGGGGTCCCAGAAGCTATGGATCTTACCTTCGGCAAAACTAAACATGAGAAAAAAATAAGCGCAGTATACAACAAACTGTGCAAGTTTACAGAAGCCTTTGCTGGGAAAAGGCTTCACTTTGTTGTTTACCTTGGATATCTTTTCTTCTTTGGGATGAGCGCCAGTGTAGAGGACCTAGATGGGGTCCTTCTTGGAGTCAACAAGGCCAGGCTCTCACTGGACGGGAAGAAGGTCCCCCTGGGTATGACTTGGTGGATCACGTCATCCAGGACACCCTGGTCCTGGCTGGCATCTTTGGGTTTGCATCCCCACCAGAAAAGCTGCTCCTCCATTCCCACCTCACCATCCTTCCTTTTACCAGCTGCTGTGAATATTTTAACCAGGTGTATCCACCGTCCACAGTGTGGCGGTGGAGGTTGTGCACCACCTCCATTGTGGGGTGAGTACATACCGCCAAACTCACTACAGGTGTTCTTAATAAATTCTCTTCTAATAAACATCTTTATACTCTACAATATTTTTATTATAATTAATTTTTCAAATAATGTTTTATCAAACAAGATTTGCAAAATATATTGCGGAAATGGGTTTAAGAAAAGTATAAAATTATACGTTAATAAAATAAATTCTAACTTATACATTTTACGTTTAATTTTTTTAAATTAATTTTTACATTTATCTGACCAAAGTGATTTAAATATTTTTGCGTAATCCAATACTGAGCGTTTGGTATTACCTCAGATGGCATAATAAAATAATATACAATAAAATAAATAAAATCCTTACATCTATTGATGGATCTTCTGAATGTGATTACGGGCGTAGAAACATCTAAATATAAAATGATAATTAATAAATGTTGAATAATAAATTAGAGAATATAAAAAAAGTTGGACACACTAAGCCTTTAATTGGTTGGCTGTTTGGCTAGGCACACAGGGATGAAAAAATCAGCCTGGCCATAAAATTTGGCCACGGTCTCATCTGGGAGGGTATGGATCCCGGCCTGCAGCAAATCAAACAGGTCCTCAGTCCCAGTTGGGGTTCCTTGCTTGACAACTTGCTTGAGCCACCCAAAGACTTTCTCAATGGTATTTAGGAAGGGCAAATAGGCGGGGAGGAAGAGAAGGCGCATATTTGCCATGGCCAATTGCTGGGGGCCACTGCAATGCTTGTGTCAATTGATGGAAATTCTTCAAGAATATCAGCCACCTTGTGGAGACCAACGTTGTCCAACACAATTATGTTGGTGAAGCCCAGGCTTGTGCGCCTCAGGTGCTCCTGTACCAATCAGAGAAATGACAGGAAGGTCTGGCTATTGTGGGAGCCTATTATCATTTGGTAGAGCTTGACCCCCTTTGGACTGAGGAGAGCCACCATTTAATAGGCTGTGGCGCAAACTTCAGCACACCAAGCCACCCCGTCATTGGAGCCTCTGGGGATATAGCCATATGCATTGCGCATCAACGAGGCAAATGCTGATTTGTCAATATAGTAAAATTTGACCGTCCCCTTGGCTTTGAGGGCAGTGTACACCTCTGCGTAGTTTTTCCAGGTCTTGATATTGGCTGGGCTGTTCCAATTGTATGGGGATACCCCATGTATTTTCCAGGAAAATTGCATTCCCTTGACCAGATGGTAGTAAAAGAAAATCAAGGCCTCAATCCCAAAAGCGGACTTGACCATAGCCTGTATATTTGCCAGTTCAAGATGGCAATCTTGGGTTATCCACTGGCAGATTGCCCATTTGTGCTCCTTTGTGAGCATGGTTGACACACGCAAGGATTTCTCCATGGCAAGGACACAACCAATATCAATGAACTTGTTGAAGGCCTTTGAGGCGTATTTGGGATCCACTCCAACAATGGCTGCGGCCGCCTTGTAGTCACCCAATTCCCACATTAGCTTAAGCAGGATGATGCATTTGATATCAGGGATGCGCTTCTGGGCAGGCTTTGTGGGTTCAGAAAAGCCAGGATCCTGATTGATGAAAGGCTTGCAAGGCATGGGCACCTTGTTGAAGAAGGCTGCAACCTTTTTGAGCACTAGCTGTCTCTCATTGGTTTGGTAGAACTGGGGCTCCTTGTCCTCCTCCTGATTGCCATCACTGACGTAGGACTTGTAGCTAGTATCAAGTATAGGCTTCACCTTCTCCAGCATGGCTGACGGGACCAACTCTTGCCGGTACACAACATTGAACACATACAAAGTAAGTTCTACCTCCTTGTCTCTAACTGTTTTGGTAGTGATAACCTTAGTGGGCTTCTGTGTCAGCTTTGGGACCTGAGGGTTTATGCTCCGCACCCTAGCAGCTTGTGCTCCTTGAACCGGCTGTGTCAGTGCAGCGTCACTATGGAACTCTCCTCTCCTGCCTCCCTCCTGAGTAGGCACTTGTGTTGTACTAAGTCTATTCTTTGACCCGCGGGGGCAACCACAACCACGGCGCACAACAGATGCAATAGTAGTCTGTTGTTGTGTTCCTTCCATTTTTAGAATTTAATAAAATATTAAATAAAACTTAATTAAGTTACTCTCTAATTTTAATTTTTGCTTCTATCTGTTTATAGATATTCAATTATTATTATTTTCCCACCCAATATCCCAATTATAGATTTTTTATTTCTTAGTTAGTTGTTTTTGGTTTTACAACACCCATTTTAGAATACTCAAAAAAATCCACTCATTTTCCTAGATTTTACTGCCAAATTCAAACACCCAACACAATATTTTTAAAATTTATGTTTCAGATCTTGTGTCTTATTTTAGATACCTTTGTATCATTCATGATTACAATCCATTGCACATATTGCGTGAGTGATTTTGTTTACATTGTGAGTTGCTATTGTGTTTTGTTTCTGGATTGAGTTTTAAAACACCTTGCTTGGGTGTATTTTATCACCAATTCACATAGTAAACATATGTACACCAAAAGTCAACTCACACCATTTTGTTTGTGAATTAATGTATTTTGGATTATATTTTGAATAGTTTTGCTTTGTGTGTGAGCCTTTTGTTGCTGTGTTGACCCATTTTGCCCATTAACGCCAATAAACCCTGTTAAAAGAGTATATATTTTAACCTGAGAGTTGGATTTTGTTTAAATCTGAAATCATTTTGTTTAAATCTGAAGAATTTTTTCTTGCTGCCATAGCTTTTAAAACTACTGTAGGGAATATTTACCACCTGCGGGGTGCTCACCATGGTTGAGGGAAGCATGTGAAATAGGATCAAGTATCAACTTTAAAGAAATGAATGAAATTTGTGGGGATATCAAATTAAACTTTGATGAATACATATACAAAAGCATTCAAAGATTCCCCTTCACAAACATCAATGAATATGAAAGAATTTGATAAAAACTGACTTTCAAATTGGAACTGAATATTTAAAAACTGCAATTTTTAATGAAATTTTTAAAGCTCTATCAAACAAAGTTGGGGATGCAGTCCTTGTGAATAATTTTAAACCTTTATTAATATTGTTTACCGAGGCCTGGGGGGCTGATTCAAGTTGGGCGCCCCCCAGAACCCTCTTCAAGTTCAACCAAACATTCTATATCAATAGGTTAGTTCAAAAATTCAAAAAATTATGCATGTTCTCGGAAAAGTATACCTTGCAAAGAATCCATGTCACGGTATACCCGGGAATCCTCCTTCACTGCATATTAAAAACCAACGTCAAAAATTTGGAGAATGTACCTATTCAAATGGATATTTGCTGTGTAGCCCTTGACTACATGAAGACACCCCGGGGATATAGGACAGTTGAGCACGTCCTGTATGACTCATTTGCATTGGCCATGTTATATGGGTACTACATCCCCCCCAAAAAACCTACTAGTCAATTCACTCACCTGCATTCCTTTTATCAAACAATCAACAACCACTAGGGTACAGGGCACCACCCCTCTAGCAATCACATCCAGGTTTGTCCAACACGTACAGAAGAGTACATGGATCCAATTAGGCGCATTAGCTGAAAATTTGATTTTGGGGTATAATTCCCCGGAATAATCACATTCCCTTTGCAATCAACATCCCCCTCAATAAATATTTTCCTCTTTCAAATAATTTTTTTTAACTTTTTATATTTTAATACAGAAATTTTAATATTGAACTATGTAATATTAAAATTTCATTATAAGAATTTTAATATTACATATTTCAATATTAAAATTTTGGTATCTAAAAGTTAATATTAAAATTTTAATAATACATACCATAATACTTAAATTTTTAATATCAAATATTTCAATATTGAATAAATCACAATTTAATAAAAATGCTTAAATTTCAAATATTTAAAATTTACTATTTAAATTTTAAAATTTATAATTATAATTTTACTTTTAATATTTTAATTTTAATATTAATATTAATATTTTACTTTTAATTTTTAAATTATAATAGTAATATATAATTAGGTTGATAATAATAAAGGGACAGTTTAATAAAGTGAACATGTGTAATAATAAAATATGATTTATAAATTTGTTTATTTACTAGTGCGTCAAGTACAGGTTCATTTATTACATAAACAAACAACAAGAATTGAATTTATCCACATCATGTGGCCTGCTCCACTTATATTCTAAACAAATGATTGTTTAGGACTTGAATTACCTTTCCCTTGTAATATGATTTGATAAACATATTCAATATGCTTGACCAGCATCCTAAGTACTAATTAGTAAGTAATATATGAAAATCATTGGTTTCTGTGTCGTGTGGTTATAGTGGCACTGAAATAACAAGGATCAGATGATGACCTGCAAGGTCCAATTTGTGGCTTAGAAAAGCCAAAGTACCATCAAGGATTCACAATTATTTAAATAAACTAATTTATTTCTATCTTTTTTTAATTTATTTGTTTGTTAGCGCAAAAGCCAATAATAATATTCAGTGCATTATAATAAAAATATATCCATCTTACCTAGTATACTTAATTTTACTTTACTTTTCCACATATTCTTATATGTCTATAATACAATCAAACATCACATTATTATATATAAATAATATTTTTTGAGTCCTAATAAAAACAAAATAAATAAAAATAAAAATAAATAAAACCCAAAGCACCCATTTATCTGATTGGCTTGGAGGCCAGGGCTTTAGGGAGGAAGGATTCCGAGTGCTCATAGAAAGCCGCCACCACATTGGGTGGCATTGCAAATTTGCTGGTCTCAAGAATGTTGATGAGATCCTCAGTGTCCTGAGGGAGGCCTTGTTTCACCTTATTCTTGATCCAACCAAACACCTTCTCAATTGGATTCAGGAATGGGAAATATGGCAGGAGGAAGAGAAGTCTCATTGGACAATCAGTACACCTGTGGCTGGAGGTGTGGCTGTTTTTGTTGATGGGGGAACTCGGACACAACCAGATCCACATTGTGGAGCCCAACATTATCAAGCACAACAACGTTGGTTGTGCCACTGTAATTTATCCAAAGGTAATCCTTGACGGCTCAGAGAAAATCAAGAAATGTTCCTCTGTTTTTGGAGCCCTTAATTATTTGGTATTGGTCCAACCTGCAAGGACCAAGAAGCACAATCATTGAATAGGTCTGGGAACAGACAGCTGCACAATGGGCTACGCCGTCCTTGGACCCCTTCTTAACCCACCCATGCCTAGACCTGTGTGAGGAGGAAAACAACAATTTTCCAATATGGAAGAACTGGAAATTCCCAGTCTCCTTTAGTACCAGATATGTCTTGGCATAAATGCGTCAATCCTTGATGGTCTTTTCACTGTTCCTATTATATGAAGAAACTCCAAGTACCTTCCATGAGAAGCCCAAATCAACCATAGTTTTATAGACAAGGGTTTTGGAAACAGAAAGCCCAAACTCTATGGCAAGCATTGATTGGACAGCAAGTGTGTCCAGGTGGCAATCCTTGGCTACCCACTGCTTGATTGCGTCAATGTGAATAGGCTGAAGGAGTTTGGGCTGTCTTTTTGCCTTGGTGGATTTGATAAATCACCTGGTATTGCCATACTTGTTGTTGATGTTGGCAATGCATCTGGCCGTGACACCAAATTGGGATGCAATACCCCAAACCACTATTCCCCTGTTCAAGCAGGTGAAGAGAGCTTCATGCTCACTATATGTCAATTGACGCCGGCCCTTGACAGGTACCACAGCATCCTGGCTACCAGGCTCAACACATGGGATGGGGACCTTCATGTAGAAGGTGGGATCACACTTGGTTGCGCTTGCGCCGTCAATGGTGGAATAGATCATAGGCACAGATGGCTCAACAGTGGCTGCCAATGGCTTGAAGGTGGTGTCAAAGACGCGGGGGCAGGAAGTAGCAACTCTTGGGTCAAGAGTGCAGGGCCAGGTGACAACTGGGTAAACGGTGGAGGTGTAAGTAACCTCAGTGTTCCCGGTGACCCTGGTGTAGGAGAATTTGGTAGCAGGCCTTGAAAGTGGCTTCTGCCAGGGATTCAAGCTGATAGTTCTGGCTTGGGATGCGGGAGGTGGTTGGCTGGTGCTACACCTTGGGAGGCCTGTGTATTGGCATGACTCCCCTTGAGTTGGGTTCTGGGTCTGTTCTTGGACCCTCTGGGACGCCCTTGTGGACAGGCTGCCCCACGGCCTGGTGCAGGAGCTGGTTGGGAATGTGATTGACAGTCCATAAAAATAAAATAAAAATATATATATTAGATTAAATATGTATTTATTTGGATTTATTGGTTTAGTTGTGGGTAGTTGTTTTCTCTTGATTTTGCCTTGAATAGTAACAGAATTTCTATATCCGTAATTTGAAATGAATAATATTGTATACTTTCCAGTTTTGGATGATTTTAAAGTTTAATCACTCTTTATGTCTAAACATGGTTGTTGAGATTGGATTTTCCATTTGATTTTAGTTATGGTGGAGCTTCTTGATTTGGGTTAGTGTTTCCTAGTGTGCTTACTGTACATTAAATTTGGATTCCAGTTCCTGCGATTAATATCTGAGTTTACTAGTGCCATTCAAAAGTGGTTTGAATTTAGTTCTTGGATTTGACAATCCTGCAATTTCAAAAAACATAGTAAACTTAATGAAAATGGTTGATGGATTTGAATGCTTCAAAACTGATTCCAGTTAATTCATTTTGTCCATTGGAAATATGCAGTTTGACTTGAACTTTTCAAAGTGTCTATGAGTTCCTGCATTTTCAAATATTCAAATAAATACTCAAAGAATTCAATTTAATCAAAAAAGGCCATCCCGCAAAAGTGATTTGAAATTTGGACCAATGATTTGAAAATCCCGCATTTTTACGTTTAGGTTCTGAATTTACAGTATGTGGAAGTCCTTTTGATGTGTGCTTATAAATTGTGTGATAAACATAGATTTCATTTTATAATAAGAATAGCATTTAAGTTCATACCAGAAACTGATATGGCTATCAATTGATCAATTCCTGCAGCTCAGACACTCATGTTTTTATATTGAACTTGGCTTTGGATACCTTGAGATGTAAATTTGCATTTATTGGTTGAACTATTTAAGCAGTCAGTACCCTAAAATCCTGACACTATGTATGTCTAATCTGGTGAATATCATACATCTAATGTTTTGATATCTTAAAATGAAAATAGAGAATTGTTAAAGAATGCTAGTGATTGAAAAAAAGAATCAGACTCAACCAATGCTAGACCCTTTGACTTCCTTTTCAAGATGGCCAATTATCAGACTTATTTTGAATCCGCTTCATTTATGGTAGGGAATTTTGAAATCTGGTAATTGGGTTTGGTATCCTCATATTTTAATGAGGTGTTGATTATTTAATGCTGTCTTTAAAGTGATAGACTCTTAAAAAGTATCAGATTTACATCACAATCCTGCATTTCAATGAGATTATCTCTCATTTGTTTGACAATCTTTGTGGAGCACAGGTTGGGTTATCTGCATTCAGAATTTGGGGGGAAAAACTTAAATCACTCAAAAATGCAAATCAAATGGTTAAAATTATTAACTGTTTTTTCAGCTTGGCTGGACTGCTCAGATTTACAGCTTGGAATTTGGCGGTTGGATTTGAAATATCACAATTTTCTTAGAAGGCTGTGAATATGCATCACTGGTCCTGTCAGGGTACCAAGTTCTGGGTGTTTGGCTGTTGGGTGCAGTGGTGGGCTGTGTCACAGTAAGTTCCATAATTCCAGGAATTATTGGGCCAAGTAGAAAAGCTTGGAAGGCTTGAAAACCTTTAACAAAACTGACTGATTTGATGGACTTTAATCAAACAGTTGATCAAAAATAGGTTATGGCTGTCCCAGTTTGCCGTTCAAATCTGATTCCCCCCATAAGTTGTTCTTGATAAATTGACATAATTTAAGGGTCACCCAATATGAGCTTATTTATCAGCATGGTCATCAGAAGTTGGTCACACAAGGGTTCTTTGCAACCTGGACTAAGTACTCACTTGACAATGTAGAAGGAATAGGAGTTCAGGATCCAGGTTGTATTGCTTAGTCAAATTTTGATATATATTGAATGATTTTCACTTTTTCAACTCTAAGAGTTGAGTCCTCCCAAAATTTACTCAATAAAAATCACTTATCCCTTGGTCTGATTTTATTTTAAGAAATTCATCCAGTAGTTTGGTTGTTGCATTACATCCCCTACAATTTGATCCTCAGCATAATCATTACTGACAGATGGGGCCTGGCTGTTGGTACTTTGTTGTCAACACTGCCCAATGTTAATTCAATGCCTACCAATCTCGGAGTTGTTCCACCCGTCTTTGAAGCTGAAAATCTTGTTGTATCTCAATGTCCTGAATTTTATTCCAAAGACTCTCTGATGCTTTCCCATGTTATTTATCTTTGGCTATTCTGGTTGGGATTAATTATTTTACTTAATCCTAGTATCTCATTTGGAAATTTTACAAAATGGCATCTGAAGCTGCATTAGTGGTTAATCATTAACTCTATGTGGATTTGGGTGGTAATCCCCCACTACTTAGAGACAGCTTCCTACTATCCCTCAATTTTCATCACAGGCTGGGCCTGCAGGCTAGAGGTTAGTTCCTGTCATAGAATTGTTGTCAACCTAATAATATATCAGTTTGAATGGCCTAGCATAAGCCAAAGGCCTGCAGTGAGCACTATAGGGCCCACAAGTCTTGTGAGGATAATATAAAAATTCCAAATATTTTACTGGATAAAGTATCAGAAACAGGGTCTACAAGGTATGGTTAATCTGGCTTGGGGGTGAGAGGAGGTTTCATGAGGCCAATTATTTGAACAGATATGTATTCTTGTTGTTAAATATCCACAGTTGTAAGGTGTAATATATTCTTTATATATCTACTTTTTCTGGTTTTCTTGTCTAAGTATGAGATCAGACAGCAACAAGTGTTAAGCTTAGTGGGCTTGGTCACTACTAAGCCAGAGACAGTGAGGATAGGACAACCAAATTTTTAGGAGGATCACCCTAAGCAGCATGCTATGAAAGAAAGGGGAGATCATAATAAAGAAACTGAGCCAGAGAAATTTAAATGGAAATTAGCAAAAAATTATTTTTAAGAGAAAGTTAGTAGATTAAGAAATATGACAAGTTGAATAAATCATGAGCCAATAAATGGCAATAGAGCCAGTAGAAAAATAGACAAGAGCCAAGGTAAACTATCTAATATGAGGGCTTGAAGGCCCAGGTACTCAAATATTGTGAGAATTTCAGGTAAAAATACTTTATTCTGTAAAAAATATCTGTAAACAAGTTTCTAGAGAGGGGGTGAGATAATATGAAAAGTGGGAAAAAAGGCAGTAAGTTATGATTTGTTGGTTAGAAAATTTATATCTGTAGGTTTGACAGATGAATATGTCAAAACCGCAGGCTCAACCCGCCAGCAAGATTCTAAACAAGCGGGTTTGTGACCTGCAATCCAATTATCTGATCACTCAAAGCCAGACTAGGAAGTCAACTCAAATTACCAAATCCAACAACATGAACAGATTATGATCCCTCTACAGTGGATACCTTGTTTTGGCGCTTGACTCATTACCAGGATCAAGCCACCCCCTTCTTTCATCCAACCATATGATCAACAATCATGTTCCTGCTATCCATTGATTCACTATGACTATATAGTCACTATCTCACAATAAAGATTATTATCTAGCTTCTGAATATTTTCCCCTTGTAACTCTGCTAAAACAGCACAGTTATGACAAGTATTCCATTGTGATGATATTATAGAAATCAACCTTTTGCCAACTTGCAGGCTAAGCACCAATTTTACTGGGTACTAAATAGTGTGAAATTGGTTCCTCATAATTTTGGAGGTGAAGCAAAGGTAAGCAGTGATTCTGATGGCTTTCTGGGCTGGGCAGCTTTTGCCTACTTTTTATCAATAACTAGGCTCATATCACTGAGACCTGTAAATCTCTTGGCTGCCTTACAGTGCTGATTTTGTCTTGGTTTTGGGAGGTTGATATCTATCATGAATTTTTCTACCGTAACAGCAAGGTTTCCCATGAAAAATCTTTATCATCTGAGTTATAAAAATATTCTATAAAGTATATTAACCTGTAGGGAAAAATAGGTTGACTAAATAGCTGGGTTGAGAGTCCATGGGGGTTTGGCTGGACTATTGAAGTGAAAATCTAGACCAGACAGGATTAAGTTCAGGTGATAAAATACTAAAATAAAATAAGGCAGAATTTGGGTGAACCAACAGTTCCTTGACCCTTTATTTTAAAATAATGCTATCATCAATCTTTTGCTGAAGGGCCATATGCTCTTCTTGATAGGACCAGTTCCTTGAGCCACTGGCCTTCTAGGTTTCTGGGCGTGCTACCAGAGACTGGGTGCTGCAAGGTGGTGCAAAATGTTGGGGTCACTTACTGAACTAGTTCTTCATAACAGTCTTTGATGACCTTCATCCTGCTGTCAGGTTGGAGTCAGAGCTCTGGAGGTGCCATTATATATCATGAGAAAAGAGCACTTACATAAGAAGTGATAAACAAAGAAAGCCAAAACGCTTGAAGAATACATAATCACTCCCCACAAATGGGTAACTTAGGAGGGGAAAACGCAGAACAGAAAACACAAATATGATTAAAGAGAAAGAGCACAAAACTTGAAAATGTGATATAAAGATCCTACCAGGTGAAGATTATCTGGGTGCAAAGTAGCAACCCAGCTCACAGCAGAATAGGCAGCTAGATTCACAGCCAGGTCAACAGACCCAGTGAAAATTAGGATAAATCTGAGAAATAACTATCTTTATTGATGGAGTAAAGCTATCAAGAAGCAAGTTTTCTAGGGGAATTGGGGGAGCTTTAAGAGTTAGCAGGCTGGTTTACAGTGGGTTCTGATTGGTTAAGGGGGTATTTTCACACCATTGTCAAACTTCAATTCAGATGAGTATATGGCGTCATCAATAGGAAAATGTTGACGGCCAGCAGGCTAGGTGCTATTTTTGGTAGGAAGAGAGTACTGTAATAAAGAAAGGCCATCTCTTTATGTACATGCAATGGAGAAGGCAGTTAATCTGCTGATAACTGTGACAATAGCTATAAATCATTTGAAATCAGAAACTTGACTTAAATTGCTAATATTTTTTAAAGGTTTGATCACTATTGGTTGTTGATATTTTTTCTTATAACAAGTGATTACAGAGATAAACTTCACTATTATGACATCTGCTACATTATTCTGGGGAGCAGGCTGGCTGGTGGAATTGGTTCTGGGGGAAGTTTTCTGGCTTGCTTTCTAAGTGAGGGGCAGATTCTCACTGGTGGATTTTTCCTGGGATTGATTGAGAGGCCAAGAATGAAATGGGCTGCCCCATTGTTGGCTTAGCTCCTGGGCTCAGAGCATTTTTCAAGCATTTTTATATTTTGATAGTTTTTCCTGAAGCATCTTATTTTTGGTTGGGGTTGAGTCTATCAATCCCTGTTTTCAGCCGCAAATCTGCCTAGTTGCAAGGTTTCAGGATAATTGGCCTGCACACCACTGGACTATCTAGGCCAATGTATCCTTTTTTAGTAGGTCTCACCTATTTGTTTCTGGGTGTGTATTTTAAATCCCGACATTTATACCACAATTTTTGATCAATGTAGCTATCAATTGTTAAATTACTTGCAGGTGTTGAATTCATATATGAGAGTACCTTGTTGGGAACATTCTGGGCCCTGAAACATTAGTCTTACCCCACCTGTAAGACAAGGGTGAAACAATCTATCATTAGGTGTGCTATATATAGCCCTCACTGGGATATTGGATCCTGGCCTACCAATCTCTGGACCTTGGTCTTTCATGGGTACAGCCCTATGCTACCTGGTAAAGTTGTGCCTGATTGTCTGGCGGGCTGTACCTTCTCCCCTCCCTGCTCTTGCAACTATCAGGCTCAAGAGACATGTTGTTCTGGTGTGTTATATTTATGTTGTAACTGTGCTGCATTGGTAAGCTACACAGGGTAAATATTTGGAAACTAGATATTTATCTTTATTGAGATGTATCACTTATATAGTTCAGGGAAATCATTTTAAGCGGAACAAGATTGGGACAATCAATCAATTGGATTGGATAGGGGGTGACTTGATCCTTGTAATGAATCAAGCGCCAAACTGGTGTCCACTGAGTGGGAATTGTCTCTGGGTCTTGTTACCTTGTTTGGGAACTCAAGTTGACTTCTGTATTTGGTTTTGAGTAGTGGGAAAGTCAGTTTGAGGGGTACAGAGTCTCTTGTGCAGAACTTTGCTGGGGGGTCAACCCCATTGTTTCAACATTTATTATCAGTTTTTGGAAGATTTACATGTCCCCATGCTTTCATTGCTAAATACCTTTAAAGATATTAATAAAGTTATCAGCTCGTTGGTATGATGGCATTACAAATGCTTTAAGCAAAACTGTAAATTCAGAACCTGAACGTAAAAATGCGGGATTTTCAAACCCTTGGTCCAAATTTCAAATCACTTTTGCGGGCAACTCAGCTGAGTGAAAAGTAAAATATTTAATAAAATCAACCATTTAATTTAACTTTTTTGGTTTATTTAAATTGGCAAATTTCAAATCTCTTGAGCAGATAACTCAACTAACAAAAGACAAAACCCAGCAAACAAATGCGGGATACATGAATCAGAAATGCAGGATTCTTATGTACAATTTGAGATTTCCTGTATATCAAACAAATCATAGACATCATGTGAAAATTAAAAAATCTGAAATTGCGGGATTGTCAAATCCAAGAACCAAGTTTCAAATCAGAATTGTGATTAATTTGAAATAAATATAATTTATGGGTGTCTCAAAAAGGATGTTAAAGGATATAGAGTGGATTTGTGCTAATTCTTTTAGGAATCATAGGCATTCTCAAAAATCATCCTATTCCATTTTAGGTTGGCTAAAATTTAGATTGTAATATTCACAAAATTGACATATATAACAATAAAATTGACTAAAATATACATTCCTCTTCTTGAGTTTAAAAAATTATAATAAAAATTTTATTATGTCTTCTTTCAACAACAACCAAGTCAATGAGCTGTTCCCTGGCCTTGACAAAATTATGCAGGGTTACTGTCATGAATGACATTTCAATACTTGTATTGAAAACCCAAGAGTTAAACCCTGGTTCCCAGGAGGCAGATTTGACCCTCCAGACCAGTCCAGGACCCGCCAATCCGTTAAAGGATGGGCTCAAATCAGTAAATTACTCCGCGTTCCGCCAGCCTACTACAGAGGACCCTCCAAAGACTACTCAAGTCACACAAAGTGGACGGGAGACCGCCCACTTGTTAAATTGCATACCCGAGTTAACGAGTTACTCCGAGACCTGCCAGCCTCTCAGAGACAATTCCCCAAATGTTCATCAGATTGATGCTAACCTTGAGCCACCAAAGACCCAAACCTATGCAGAGGTTGCAGCTTGCCTTAAGGAGGTTAAGACAAAACCTATTTTTAACCTTGCTAATGACCACCAGCAACTGCCAGTCTCCTGCCCAGAAGGGGTAGTGCAACTGGACTACTCAGGTGACATAGTGAACAGTGGCGGCAAAACAAAGTGTTGCCTTTCTGATTTTCCAGAACAGGCACAACCTAGATCTGCCGCCCTTGAGACCCCAAGCCAAGACCCATGTCCCGCCAGTGCCTTGTCTGTGAACCTGAACCCTGCAAAAATTGAAGAAGCAAAGTCCCAGGGTATAAAAACCCTGGCAGTACGGCAAAGACCCCATTGTCATTTTTGATAATAAAGTTTTGTGAACCTTTGGTTTGAACAAATCTTACCCTATCTAGTCTTAGTGATCTTCCATCTTAATCCCAGTCAAGTAGACTGCCAGGCCGCCACCCTCCCCCAAGACCAACCTGCCAAATTGCCCCAGGCATTATACCTTTCCCCTGGGAGCCCCCTTTGGACCTGTGCATTTTACTGAATACCCCCCCCCCAACCCAGCCTATTCAGAGTTCGACTTGGAGACTATCCTCATTGCTGACCCCTTGGCCAGGACTAGAGAAACCAAATATATAGGACGCAAAGGAAAGTGGTACAAAAGGCCACCAAGATTGTTCAAAGACAAGTACAATTATCTGCCTGCCTACTTTGTTCCTATGACTCCTCCCTTAACCCCACGACCAGACCGCCCACTGGAACCTACCGCCGCAGCCAAGACCACCTCTACCCAACTGTTTAGAGTACTCTACATTACTTTGATAGGTTTGGTAGATTCTGTGGTCCCCAACTCTGGACCTGGTCCTTACTCGGGCGTTCTGTATCTTATATTATCAAGTTAGCACCCATTCTATGGTGGGCCTTACCCGCCGGCTTGGCCGCACCTCACCCCAAGCCGCCCAATGCCTCTACCTATGACTGGCTTCCTGAAAGTTACACTGTGTCTTCTAATAGTGAAGCCTCCTTCTATGGCCACTCCCAACCTGCAGGCCCCTCTGCAAGCGTCACACAAGAGTCTGTTCTTTCCCCTGCAACTTCCAGCATGGCCCTGTTTGCCCACCATGCACAGGCAGCTGCCAACCCAAATCCCTTATCAGCAATGGCATCTGGAACCAGCCATTTTAGCCATGGGGTCACCCAGAGAGCCCAGAACCCCAAAACAGCCAATCAGATGGCATTGACCAGTTCACAAGATGGACATATCCCTCCCCCAGCCAATCAGCCTGTAAGATGCAGAAGAAAATTGATCACCCAGGAGATTGTTCTCAAAATGGTCGAAAAGCGAGGCAAGCTTATGTCCTTCGGGGAAATTGCGGCCGCAGTGGGTTTTGCAAAGTCAACTGTGGCTGCAACCCTGCGAGCCCACGCCAACTGTGGCTCCCCACCAAGAAGACCCCAACTGGTGCCCGTACCTCAACCAAAGGTGACACAGCCCATCCCCTTATGATGGCCATTATGGAACGTGACCCATGGATGCCCCTGGTCCAGGTATGTCTCCAGTTGGGACTCCACAGCATCTTCACCAACAAAAGAACAGTGAATTCATGGATGCACGGAGTTGTGGTTGATGCTATAATCTTGTCCAATCAAGTTCTCAGTGGCCCCATTTTGGTGGATACCAACCCCTAAAATTCAACAATTATTAATTTTATCAAAGGAAGGGCAATGAGGGCCCGTAATGACGTAATATTCCTGTTGTATGCTAATATCTTGGCCAGTATCCAAGACTTTGGAGAGAAGCGCATCCAATCTGACATGTACAAGCGTGGCCCAATATTGTATTGTTTTGTCAGGGTTTTATTGGCAGTTTCCCCATTGGGCGTCAATTATTACTTGGCAATTTTGAACACCGCAGATGGGTATGCCTACCAGACGGAGCTCAAGGCCATGCTGGAGGAGTGGGCCACACAAAACACCGTTCACACAGTTGTACTGAGTGCGGAGATGGAGCAGCGGGAATGAGCTACCCAAGAAATCAGGGCTGTGGGGCATACCTTCTGGTCCTACCCCATCAACTACGCTGACATTCATCTTGCAGATGTATGTCTTTACAATTTTGGTTCCGCCCTCAGGCGCTTGAAGCCTGCCACCTACAACAAACTATGCACCCAAATTGATAAGGTGTATGAGCTTTTCCCTTCCGCGTCCGTCCAGGACTTATTTGATCTCATCATCTTCTATACAAGTGATAGTGATAAGTCCAGAAAGGACCCTCGTCTCCCCCCACGCCAGTCCATCTGTGTTGTCAAGCCAGTATATGTGACGGAAGAAGAATTCAAGCAATTGAAGCAAACTGCTCTTGCTGCCCCTTCCCAGTCAACAGACCCTGCCTCCCCAACCCCCCCCCATCAAGCCATCTGCCTTCCAACCCTGACTCCCAAGCCACCACCCATTTCCTCCCCACTATCTCCAATGCCGCCCCTTTCACAGGTGCAGATGAAGGCGACATCCATTCTGCCCATTCCCTCCCCTTCCCGACCTTTGATTAGCAAATAAATCTTTTCTTTGTGATAACTTATTAAAATTGATATCTCTCTTTCAATTCATACTTAATAATATTTTCTTTTTACATTGTTAGCATTCCCCATATGTAAAGAATCTTGTAAATTGATGTGGTAACATATAATTATTTCCATGGATATTTTCATCATTGTTAATAAATTAAAGACAATAAAGATAAATATTACATTAAAATATTGCAATTAGAAGTCAACTCTTGATATTTTGATATTATGTGCATAACTCAATGCATTTTTTTTAATAAAATCCATTGTAAACTTGGCCTTTTCCACTATAATTTAATGAAATGTACTGTGTTTATATTAGGGCCATTAACGCTTAGTACAGATATTGAAAATTAGTGCATTTTATAACCTGTATATTTACCTATTGATAATAATTCTATAAACTTTTCAGACAGATTTTAAAAGGTAATAATAATGTAATGTGTTAATAAATTACTGTTTACTGTCATTAATTGGCTGATTTTCTTTGTTGTGGAAATTGTGCATTTTCTTATATTTCTGAACTAGTATCCAATTGGTTGGCTTCACATCCAATTGCACAGGCAATAGGAAAACAAGCCAACCAATTGGATACTAGTGCATAAACATCAGAAAATGCACAATTGCCACAGCAAAGAAAATCAGCCAATTAATGACAGTAAACAGTAATTTATTAACACATTACATTATTATTACCTTGTAAAATCCGTCTGAAAAGTTTATAGAATTATTACCAATAGGTAAATATACATGCTGTAAAATGCACTATGTATCAATATCTGTACTAAGCGTTAATGGCCCTAATATAAACACAGTACATTTCATTAAATTATAATGGAAAAGGCCAAGTTTAAAATGGATTTTATTAAACAAAATACATTGAGTTATGCACATAATATCAAAATATCAAGAGTTGACTTCTAATTGTAATATTTTAATGTAATATTTATCTTTATTATCTTTAATTTATTAACAATGATGAAAAATATGTATGCGCTGAATATAGTACTATAAAAACCAGTTTTTTGATGGAATTCAAACAATATGTCAACAATCTATAACTTAATCAACAAATTAGAAGCACACCTTCAAAAGGTTGTCAAGATAGAAAGAAATATCAGGGAAATAATGACAGGGAAGCTGGGTAACAAGGGCCAGCCACTGATACAGTCAAAAGAAGATGCCCTGGATAAGTTGGGAAATATTATAGATAAAAAAATAAAGAAAAATTACTTAATCTGTAGGGAACTATTTTATCAAGTCTTGAATTCAACAACGTGGCCTACAATTTGTGGGAGTTCTGGAAGGGGGCCAAAGAAAACAATAAGAAGATAAAACTAATTGAAGGAACAGAAATTCAGAAGGAAATTAACACCAACAAAGAGGAAACTGACCAAATGGAAACAGATGAAAATGAAACACAAGCAAGAAGCAGAAGCGCATCAAGAAATACCAAAGCTTTATCAAATGAAAATCAAGAGGAAGCACAAGTTGCAAGAAGAATAAGAAAAAATTAAGCTACAAGAAAATTAATGAAGAGAATCCAACACTCATGAAGTTTGCCAATATGACGCCTGTGGCTGAGGGGGCCACAGGGGAAACAATCAGTAAGCTTTTTTATATTTAACTTATATTTATTTTAGTCATCACCAGGGATGGGGATGAGGTCGCGGAAGTGGCAGCTTTTACGCCGAGTTGGTTTTATGGGGGCTACCAGGCACTGGTGGCCCCTATAAAACAAATAAATAAAAATCAAATAAATAAAATAGTTCAACAGAATATGAATACTTTTTTTAATAGTGAAGCTCAAGATAGGGAATATCAACCACCTGCGGGGTGCTTGCCGTGGATAAGGGAGGCCTATGAACTAGGATCAACTATCAAAATCAAAGAAATGAATGAAATTTGCGGGGGTATAAAACTGAACTTTGATGAATACATTTATGAAAGCGTTCAAAGGTTCCCCTTCACAAATATCAATGAATACAAAAAAATTAATAAAAACTGACTTTCAAATTGGGATGAATATTTAAAATCTGCAATATTTAATGAAATTTTTAAAGCTCTATCAAACAAAGTTGGGGATGCAGTCCTTGTGAATAATCTTAAGCCTTTATTGATATTGTTTGCTGAGGCCTGGGGGGCTGATACAAGTTGGGCACCCCCCAGAACCCTCTTCAAGTTCAACCAAATGTCCTATATCAATAGGTTAATACAAACGTTCAAAAAACTGTGCATGTTCTTGGAAAAATATACCTTGCAAAGGATCCACGTCGCAGTGTACCTGGGAATCCTGCTCCATTGCATACTGAAAGCCAACATGAAAAAAATAGAAGATGTACCTATACAGATCAACATGTGCCGTGTAGCCCTAGACCACCAGAAAACACCACAGGGATACAGGACAGTCAAACATGTTCTCTATGATTCATTTTCATTGGCAACTCTATATGGGTACTACGTGCCCCCCAAAAAAACCTGCTAGTGGATTCCCTCACCTGTTTGCCTTTTATAAGACGGTCAGCCACCACCGGGGTGTTGAGTGCCACCCCTCTAGCAATTGGCGCCAGAGTCATCCACCACATACAGAAGAGTATGTGGTCCCAATTAGATGCATTAGCTGAAAATTTAATTCCGGGGTATAATTCCCCGGAATAAACACATTCCCCTTGCAATTTGCATTCCCCTAATAAATCATTTTCCCTTGCAACTTAAAATTTTTATTTTATTTTTTTATTTTAAATATTAAAATTTTAATACTAAATACTTCACTATTAAGATTTTACTGGTAAAATTTTAATTGTGAAATATTTAATATTAAAACTTTAATATTAAAATACTCACTGTTAAAATCTTTAATATTGACATATTTAATATCAAATATTTTGATATTGTATAAATCACAATTTAATAAAAAATTTATATTTTGATTATTTAAACTTAAATATTTAACTTTTAAGATTTATGATTAATATTTTAGTTTTAATATTTTAATTTTATTTTAAATTTTAGTATGTAAATCATAATCATTAATATAACTAAGTATATTAAAAGACTTTAGTTATAGTTGCCAATACATCAAATAAAAAAAGAATTAAAATGTTTTATTTACTACTTGTCGAGTACGGGTCCATTTATCACAAAGATAAACATGGAGAATTGAATTTATCCGCATCATGCGGCCCGCTCCACTATTGTTCCACACAAATGATTGTTTACAACTTGAATTACCTTTCCCTTGTAATATGATTTGCTAAACATATTTAATATACTTGAACTGCGTCCTAAGTACAAATTAGTAAGGAATACATAAAAATCATTGGTTGCCGTGTCGTGTGGCTATAGTGGCACAAAAATAACAAGGATCATATGATGATACGCAAGGTCTGATTTGTGGCTTAGAAAGGCTAAAGTACTATCAACAATTAACAATTATTTAAATAAAAAATTCTATTTCTATCTTTTTAATTTATTCATTTGTTAGCGCAACAGTCACTACAATATTTAGTGCATTATAATAAAAATATATTCTTCATACCTAGTATAGTTAATTTTACTTACCTTTTCTATGTATTCTTATATGTATATAATACAATCATACGTCAAATTATTATATATAAATAATAATTTTTGAGTCCTAATAAAAACAAAATAAATAAAAATAAAAACAAATAAAACCCAGAGCACCCATTTATCTGATTGGCTTGGAGGCCAGGGCTTTGGGGAGGAAGGATTCTGAGTGCTTGTAAAAAGCTGCCACCACATCAGGTGGCATCGCAAATTGGCTGACCTCAAGAATATTGAATAGGTCCTTGGTGTCCTGCGGAAGGCCTTGTTTCACCTTATTCTTTATCCAACCAAACACCTCCTTGATTAGATTCATGAATGGGGAATATGGCGGGAGGAAGAGAAGTCTTATTGGACAATCAGCAAGGTGGTGGCTGGAGGAGTGGCTATTTTTGTCAATAGGAGGGAACTCGGACACAACCAGATTCACTTTGTGGAGCCCAACATTATCAAGCACAACAATGTTGGTTGTGCCACTATAATTTATCTGAAGGTACTCCTTGACAACTTGGAGAAAATCAAGAAAAGTCCCGCTATTGTGGGAACCCTTGATTATTTGGTATTGGTCCAACCCGCAAGGACCAAGAAGCGCAACCATGGAATAGGTCTGGGAACAGACAGCTGCACAATGGGCTACACCGTCCTTGGACCCCTTTTCAACCCACCCATGCCTAGACCTGAGTGAGGAGGAAAACAACAATTTGTTGATATAGAAGAACTGTACGTTGCCAGTCTCCTTTAGTGCCAGATACGTCTTGGCATAAATGCGTCAATCCTTGATGGTCTTTTCACTGTTTCTGTTGTACGGAAAAACTCCAAGCACCTTTCAAGAGAAGCACAAATCAACCATTGTTTTGTAAACAAGGGCTTTAGAATTAGAAAGCCTGAACTCTGTGGCAAGCATTGATTGGACAGCAAGTGTGTCCAGGTGGCAATCTCTGGCTACCCACTGCTTGATTGCGTCGATGTGCACAGGCTGTAAGAGTTTTGGCTGCTGCTTTGCCTTGGTGAATTTGGCAATTTGCCCGGTATTGCCATACTTGGTGTTGATGTCGGCAATGTACCTGGCTGTGACACCAAATCGGGATGCAATATCCCAAACCGCCATTTCCCTGTTCAAGCAGTTGAGGAGAGCTTCACGCTCACTATCCGTCAACCGACGCCGGCCCTTGACAGGTACCACAGCATCCTGGCTACCAGGCTTGACACAGGGAACGGGGACCTTTGTGTAGAAGGTGGGATCACGCTTGCTTGCAGTGGCACTGTCAATAGTGGCATATGACACAGGCACAGATGGCTCAACAGTGGCTGCCAATGGCTTGAAGGTGGTGTCAAAGACGCGGGGGCAGGAAGTAGCAACTCTTGGGTCAAGAGTGCGGGGCCGAGTGACAACTGGGTACACAGTGGAGGTGTAAGTAACCTCAGTGTTCCCGGTGACCCTGGTGTAGGAGACTTTTGTGGCAGGCCTTGAGAGTGGCTTCTGCCTGGGATTCAAGCTGGTTGATTGGGCCTGGGACGCGGGAGGTGGTTGGCTGGCAATGACACCTTGGGAGGCCTGTGTATCGGCATGACTCTCTTCAAGTTGGGTTCTGGGTCTGTTCTTGGACCCTCTGGGACGCCCTCGTGGACGGGCTGCCCCGCGGGCTGGTGCAGGAGCGGGTTGAGAATGTGATTGACGGTACATAAAAATAAAATAAAAAATATATTTTAGATTAAATATGTATTTATTTGGATTTATTAGTTGAGTTGTGAGTAGTTATTTTCTCTTGGGTTAGCCTTGAATAGTAACAGAATTTCTATATTCATGATTTGAAGTGAATAATATTGTATACTTTCTGGGTTTGGATGATTTTAAAGATAAATCACTTTTTATGTCTAAACATGGTTATTGATATTGAATTTTTAGTTTGATTTTAGTTGTGGTGGAGCTTCTTGATTTGGGTTGGTGTTTCCTAGTGTGCTTACTGTACATTCAATTTGGATTCCAGTTCCCGCAATTAATATCTGAGTTTACTAGTGGCATTCAAAAGTGATTTGAAATTTGGTTCTTGGATTTGACAATCCCGCAATTTCAAAAAACATAGTAAACTTAATGAAAATGGCTGATGGATTTGAACGCTTCAAATCTGATTCCAGTTAATTCATTTTGTCCATTGGAAATATGCAGTTTGACTTGAACTTTACAAAGTGTCTATGAGTTCCCGCATTTTCAAATATTAAATAAATACTCACAAAAAACAATTTAATTAAAAAAAGGCCATCCCGCAAAAGTGATTCAAAATTTGGACCAAGGATTTGGCAATCCCACATTTTTACGTTCAGGTTCTGAATTTACAGTATGTTGAATAAAAGCTATAATTGAAGGTTAACTTTAATTGCATGTTAATAGAAGTAAAATGCACAATATACAAGGAGGGACTGATGTAAGCTTGCACTAGACCTCTGTTGAAAAAGAAAGGATTGTTTCCAAATCCTCGAATATTTAAGCTAATTCCTCGGATTTGGCAAAGAAGCGAAAATAATAGTGCTGGAGTCTTATTTTCAGTAACTTACATCGGCACATGATAAATTCAGTGACACTTGCAATAAATAATCAAGGGGCTCAGAAACTTAAAGCCTGAACAGTATCAAGAACCATCACTCAAACTAGAGCTTAGACTTTGTGATCTGCTTGTGCCCATTCTCCTCTTGGAGTCTGGGATCAGGGGAGGGAGAGGAGTTTGATGGGGGCTGAGGGAGTTCTTGAAGGAGCTCTGCGATCTGTGGGGCGAAATGGCGCTTGAGCTGATTCCGCTTCAGCTTTTTACTCGGGGTCACCAAATCTGGATTCCCAGAAAACGCCTCTGGAACCAGGCAGACCCGCTGCACCTGCTCTTTAGCGGGCAGGGCTTTAAGAGACGTGACCGAGCGATTGATTGCTTTACAGAAAGCCTGCCGCACTTCAGGCTTGGCACAAAGCATCGCAAAGTCTGTGGGTGCGGCATGTTGCTGGAAGTTGTAAGCAACCCACCCTAAGAACTCTTGGGGATGGGGATTTACAATAGCAACCGCGGCATCAACCCCTTTTTCAGAAGGCACATACATGTCATCTACCAGAGGAAGACGCTTGTATGCAGATTCAACCTTCTCTGGGATAATGTAACGGCCAGAAGCCAGCTTGAAGAAGTTGTCCTTGCGGTCAATAATGGCAAACTTTCCTAGAGTAGGACTCAACATTGCAATGTCCCCTGTGGGATACCATGTGCCGGGTTCACGTAAGGGCTTGTTGTAATATCCCATGAAAAGACTTGGACCACGTACCCAGATTTCTCCTCGAGGATAAGGCTGGTCTGCCACTGAATATTCTAGCTCAGGACAATCAACAAGCTTGGCTTGTATTAGAGGCATAACACCACCCATGCGTCCTACTTCGGCAGAACTAGAGCTGAAGCCCTGTCCACAAGTCTCTGTTGCCCCGTAAATCTGCACCACAGCTGCCCCCAAAACCACTTTCATAAAAGCAATATCCTCCACTAGAAGTGGGCGGTTGCCATGGGTAATTAGTGCCACTCGTCCACCCAGCAAGGCACGATAGGGCATAAACGCCAGTCTCTGGGCAAGGCTGTGTTCAGCTATCCGGGATGCTGCTGAAGCAAGGAATCCAGAATCCACCGGAGTGTTTTCTAGCGGGGTGCCGTTTATTTGAGAGAGCCTTCGAGAGAATACCTCTCCAAAGAGACGGCGGGCCAGTGGATTTGAATTTGCACGGTATTCCTTGATTTCGGCGCGCATGTTTTCTGCCAGAGAAGGCGACAGAGGCAGAATGGTGGGACGTAGGGCTCGAATGTCATCCATGAGACCAGCATCCTTGCCACGCCCATAGCCTAGCAGGTGCCCACTTGCCATTCCAAAATAGGCACGGGCTCGGATGTGCACAATGGCATAAGATAAATGCTCCATACGCACGCCGGATGTTTGCGAATAAACCATGGACAAGGAAAAAATTACTGTGGCAAAGTTGCTTCCTGAAAGCATCACACCTTTGGGTGAGTCAGTGGTACCAGGAGTATAGGCAATCGTCATTAGTTCGTTGCTTGGGATGGGTGACACAAGGCTGTTGACCGCCAATCCTCCACGCCTTGATCCCAATGACATGACAGAACTCATCTCAAGAACTTCCACTCCCTTTTCCTTTGCCCAGAGGTGCAAATAATCAGGAACAGGATCCATAGATATCAGGATTTTGAGTGATGGTGCCTGGCTGGTAAGAAACAACCCAATCGAGTCCACGTCGCAGACTAGAACTTTCAATCCTGTCTCTCTAAGCACATGGCGTACATTCTGTGCGCTATAATTCTCGTAAAGTACCACAGAGACCAAGCCATAGCCCTGACCTGCTAAATCTGCAATCAGCCATTCCGGCCGCGCTTTGCTGCAAAGCCCAAACAATGGCTTTGGCTGTCCCGAAAGCAGACTACTGAGACCCATACCGAATTTCCCCACCTGATCGAGGACATCTTCAAAAGTATCCCAAGTATACACCCCAGGTTTACCAGTATTTCCATCGATCTTTCGTCGACCAAGCATTTTTTGGGTCGGGGTTTTTCTCACACCTATCAACTTAGTCAAGGGATCTAGCATGACACTTCAAGAACAGACTTTGAGGAAAATTCACAAAACTTACGGGACAAGAAGGCTTCAAATGGACTTTGCAGCTGGGACTGGGGGATTTTATCAAGCACGATCGGAAGACGGGAGGCCACATAGATGCCTAAAGCTATTGTTAAATCCCTAGGCTCGAAGTAAGGTATATTTTACAGTAGGGAATAAAAGAGCTACTCTTCCATAAATGTATAAGCATGAATAAATTATAATTCAAACTTGGATTTTTATTTGACACTTGCGAGAAGCGATTAATATTTAAGGGCCTTGTACTAGCCGCGCTCAAGGGGGATTTTACTGAGCTTAGAAATAATGCCTTAAATCCCCAGTGATAAAACCCCTTGGCCAGTTAAATATATAGCACATGAAGTTAGAGGCGAATATATTCTGTCGCTTCAAAAAAGGGAATTTACTAGTGACGAATGAAAATAGACAAGAAAGATAAACTAAGGCATTAAAAGGTAAGGAAGATTTACAGGCTGACCTACCAGTTGAGCCTTTGGTTTCGGTATTAGGAAGTGAAACCGAGCGGTCCATATCGGCAAAAAAACTTTCATCGAATTTGATTGCCATGCTGCTCTAAAAACAAAGCACAGCTTCCTATATCCTTGGAACAGCGATGCTGGGTGTCTTGAAGCCAGGGTTTATAAGTCTTTGGAGACAAGGATTTAGTTAATAGGATTAATCAGGGGTAATAGCAGCCGTCACGCCCCATGCTTTTTACTCCACTCCGTTCAAATTAATGTTTTAGTTTGGAATTTTCTTCGAGAATCTTGGCTGTGGAGTGCAGAGGGTTTACAGTTAAATTATAGGCTTTGAGGTAGCAAGTGGGAATTCGATTCGGTTTCGAAGCGAAGCCAGGAAATGATATAACCGTGACTGGGTTTCGAGAGAGAAAAGGTTGGCGTTGAGGTCTAGCGCAGTCCTACTTTGGGGGAATGTGTTTTAATCTTTTCAAATAAACAGAACTTTGATCCAGTTAAAAGTTCAAGGGGTTTAAGCATAAATTAATTTTCTCAACTAAAACAATTTACTTAGAGGATAAAGCACAATATGATTTTACAACATAAGCTGACACCACTCTGTTATAATAACTTTATAAAGAAAATGATATCCCTAGAGATTAAAAAAGAAGTCCTGATAGTAAAAATAACCTATAAAAAATAAAAGCTCAATCACTAATCAAGAAAATTCAAAAACACTATCCTGTAAAGTAAATTAACTCTTAAGATCCAAAAGATCTCCCAGTAAAGTAGGTATACTGTAAATCCAGAACCTAATTGTAGAATGCAAGACTATCAAATCCTACATCCAAATTCCAATTAAAATTCAGCTTTTTTCTTGGCTGGATTGATCTCTTTTACCTTATTTAAAATTTTCAAACTGCCAGATCTCATAGACACTTTGCAAATTTAAAGTCAAGCTGCATATTTCAAATGGATGAAATGGAATCGGAAATGAATTGTTCAAAGCCATCCATTGTTTTTGTTAAGTTTACTGTTTTTTTTGAAATCGTGGGATTGTCAAATCCAAGAACCAGGTTTCAAATCACAAATGAAAGCCGCTAATAAACTCAAATAATAATTGCGGGATTTGGAATCAAATTTGAATAGATGGGAAGTAAGATAGAAAACAATAAACCAAGCTAGGAAGCTCCACTATAACTAAAATCAACTTAAAAGGTGCTCTTATTAACTATATAAGACATGGAAATTACTGTCAAAACAGTGGGGCCAACCCCCATCAAAGTTCCACACAAGAGACCACATGCCACTAAACTTGACTTTCCTAGCACTCAAAGCCAAATTTGGAAGTCAACTCAAATTATCAAACAGGAAAACAAGAACCAATGACAATCTTGACCAGGTGGCAACTCAATTTGGTGCTCCGCTCATTAACAAGATCAAGCCACCCCCACCCAATTTAATTGATTGATTGTCACAATCTTGTTTCTCTTGAAATGATTCACTCCAGCTATATAATCCCCCATATCCCAATAAAGCCATTCTCTAGGTTTAAGCATTTTTTCTGTGTAGCTCTGCTACCACAGCATAGTTACAACATTACTTAAGATTTAAAGTTTTCTAAAATAGTGTCTAGTAGATATTTCACACTCCAAATTGCTAAAACATAAATCACATTTCTTGTCATGATGGAGTCCCTTCAAAATTCTGAAATTTCTCAGGATGAGGAACAAGATGCCTAACTATCAAAGAATTGAAAGTTAAAAAAACTTGCAAGTTGAAATTTGCAGACAGAAATCTCCAAGCAGAGGCAGAGAGAAGATGCAGCCAAAAAAACAGGGCAGAACCAAATAATAAGGTTGGTCAAGAAATGATGACTGGTCTTTGTAAATACACAGTTGCACAAATTGGTTCCACAATGCCAGAGCCTGAAATGAACCTGACAAGGAACTAAATAACATCAAATTAAAGGGATGTAAATTTGCAATTTTCTAACTGGACTAATAAATAAGGGTTCATTAATTGATACCTCCATTCTCAGAAATCCAGGATTGATGCCCTGGGGACGCCTGTGCCTGGAGGCAACCACATAAGCAGTGTTTACCTCCAAAAATGTTTCAAATTGACCAAACCCCTCAGAAGTTGAGTATTTTGGCCCCCAAAAACCATCAAGAGGACCACAATTTTTGGGCCAAGCGCCAGGACCTAAGAATAGTGTTTTGCCACCCCTGGGCAATCAACCAGATGATGACATTGCCAGAAAAACAGTAGCATGTGATTAGCCATCCAACCAGGATGTATTGTCAAGTCAAAGGCTAAATTTTTATCAGTATATAGCTGAGAAAGTTTTAAATTCTCTCCTTGTTGACATCTCTAAATAAACAACTTTTATTTCATGCAATTTGAGCATTTGATCTTTGCAAGAGCTCATTATATCATTATAAATCTTATACTATAGGTAATTTCAAACAGAGAGTACTTGCAGCTCCAGCACCGGCGCTGGGAGATGGAGCAACTTATTGCTGCTTCTACTTAACCAAATTTTCCCCCTGTTTCTTCCTCCAAAGCGCTGAATCAGGAATTAGTTCCTACTTATGTGCCTTGTTTCCTTCCAAAGTATTGCCCAGCTTTGCCAACTTGCCCGCCAAGCCAGCCCATGAGTGCCGCCAAATGGGAACTCTGCCAGGATTCTCCTTTTCTTTGTTATTTGCTGCTAGCATTTTCTCGCATGAAATATTCATTTTTTAATTATCCTTGGTTTTAAAACCAACAACTCATCTCCAACAACTTCCCTTTTTGTTCCCTGGTTCCTACCAACCAATTATCCTATAATAACAGTTAGTTCTCCTTTTTGAAGTTACCTTTGCCTCAGGACAATTTTTGAACCCGCAAACTTTATGCTAAGGTTAATTTAAATCAGTCCAAACTTCTTACCTTTTGCTTTTACCTCAGCTTACACCAGCAGCTTTGGATACAATTTTCTTGTCTTCCTGCTCTTTTCTTGCTTGCTTAAACCAACTAAGCACCCACCTTAACTGTTCTTCTCCTTCTGAAATCTCCTTTATGCTAACCTAACTTTTTAAAGTTAGTTCAAGCAGTTGGCCTACAAACCATGGTCTTTTCTTTCCAATGATCAGTTAACTTTTATAGGTTAAATCTTTACTTTCAATTTGCACCTCACTTTACCAAGCTCAATAAAAAGGCTTGGTTTACCAGTCTCAACAATAAGTTGAGATTGTTTGACTTGCGCCTCCAAAAAGGTACTTGCTAGGTTTTGTGGCTTGTGTTTTCCTTTTCTTTACCATTGCATTTTCCATCTTAGATCCATGATACCATTTGACTATATTTTTCAGCATTTAGGAAGTTTTTATAGTGGTACTCACAATTTTATTGTGGATAGTTTTAATCCACCAGCAGGTGGTGACCATTTCCCAGACCTAGAAATTGACTTCTTAACCAAATCATCAGTCATTAAGACTGGGCTTTATTTTATTTCCTTAGGATTAATAAATCACCTTAGCCCTTACTTTATCTCATATAAACTCTTGGGAGCCTTTATCCAGTTATTATTGCAAACCCTACCCACCTTTCTATATTTAACTAATATAAATATTATTGGTTTGAAGGCTTTAGTTTACAATAATTTTCCCCAAGCCTTAAGACCTTACAAACTCTCCCTTGTCACTGCCATCCCATCATATGATTACAGTAAGCTTGGGTTTGCTTATCTTACTATACATGGTCTTTCTGAACAAGTGATTTCTCACATGATAGTATGGTGCCCTTGGGCTACTGCTGCAAATTATGTGATGAGGATAGCACCTGTCATCTGCTGGGCCTTTCAGGCCAGACCTTTTCCCTCAACTGAAGGCTCTCCTGAGAGTGACCTGGGCTGTGACACGCAATTTCTTTGATTTCAAAACTTTGGGGTCAAAATTATCAAGGAGGCTGTAGAGACTGCAAGATTAAAGCCACATTTATGAGGCGCTGCACAGGCGGGTAAGCAAGAAAGAAATCCATCTTTGGAGGTGTCACAGCATCTTTTATTACTCCCTCTTGGGAAAGTGATTCCCCAAGCAATTTCCCAACTAATCATTAGGTCAGTAGCACTCCTATCAATTGCACATCTATTACAGGGATCAAACCTTTTGATTCCTAAGCAAAACACTACTTGGACAAGCCTTGTGACTGTTATGACATAAATGGACAATATTTGCTTCTAATGATACTATATATTGATTTAAACTTATACCAAATAAAGTATCCTTCTCTTCTTAATTTTGCCCTTTATTTTGTTTATCATACTTCCAAGAAGTATATACTCAACAGGGGATGATGATCTACAAACGTTAAAACTTAATATTGGCTTTGATGTTATAGTGTTATTGAATTGCTGAAGTAGTTCTAGGGAATTGTATGTCAGGGAAATAACCCTGAGCTGCCAGCTTGCTAGTGTCTGGGAGCTGGCGGGTTGCGGGCTGGGCAGGCAAAGCCCATCATAAGATTAGCACTAACTTAAATAGGTATGTCATATATTTTCCCACCCAAGACCACAAGCCATAAGCTGGAATGATAGTGTCAATCACCCCTGCTGTGTATATACTTCTGGGAAGTATAATAAACTATATAAAGGGGAAATTTAAGAAGAGAATAATACTTTATTGGATATGAATATAGGGTATTATATAGTATCATGGGAAGCCACATACTGTCCATGTACGTCATGGAGGTCATGGGGCTTATCTGAGTAATGTTCCTCTTGATTCACAAGGCTTATTCAAGTTGTGTTCTATTTAGGATCTGGATTGTATGATCCCCGTAATAGATGGCCAATTGATAATAGTGCTACCAACCTAGTGGTTGGTTGGTGAGTCATTTGATGACTTATTCAGTGATATACTCAGGGAGTTAATTCTCTGAGAGGGAGTAATCAAAGATGTTGCAACACCCCCAAAAGGGTGATATACACTATTTAAAACAACTCATTAAAAGGGTCTAGGGGAAGCTCAGGGGCAGATGTGGTCATCAGTTTGGAGGTGAGAGGTGGCTCTATGTCCAGTTGGTAGGCAGGAAGTAAGTTGTACTTATCTTTAAACAGTCTAGGCTCAGTAACAAACCAAGGGCCCTGTGACAATTCACATTGATGGAAGGTTTTCAGGAATGGACTGACATTGTCCAAGAAGAAAATAGTTTCCTGAGAGAGGTAGATGTTTGTTTGCCCAGCTACAGTGGTTGGTTTTGTTCTCAATCAAGGTGGTTGGAGTTTGAATTTTCCTTGGGGTGCCAGTAGAGTAGCCCTCTATTAGTCCTGAGAAGAGCATAGAAAGTGCCCTTTGGATGACTGTGCTAAGATATTATAAGAATCTGTCTCAGATACTAGATAGATAAGAAAATAGGTTGTCCATAAAGGATAAGTGATATAACAATTGTACAATTGTGTTATTGTTTTATTGTGTTTTAATTCCTAGCCCAATTTCCAATCACTTTGAGGCTCTAAATATGACAAGCACACCCTCAACTGGTTACGCACATGATCCCATAAAGAAGTTTTGATGTTTGGTTCACCACAGTAGCTGGTTTGCGCTACCTTTCTTAAATGGAAAGCTGCATGAAACCTGTTTTTCTGTTGCCCTTTATTTCCTAAGCCACTGCTACCTCCAAGGACAACAGATGACCATGTTTCTGCCCATTCAAACATCAGCCACCTTCCCTTCACTATATAACCTCAAAAAGCTACAACCAATAAAATAGTTTGTCATATTATCTTTTATTCTTATGTCTTGAACAAGGCTACCACTATATAACTACAAGTATAGTACTAAGAAAAGAAGTAGTAGATTAACTATTTGTAGAATTACTGCAATCCCAAGCACCATTTTGCAATATAATTCTTAGACCAGCTGAGTGATAATACAGCTGGGGTTTCTTTGAAAAGGGGTATACTGAGGCAACATTGCTCTTCCAGAAGGCCAACTGGGGGTTTTAATACAGTTGGGGCCCTGAGATGAGGGTGTGCTAGAGCAGCGCTGAAATCTTGGTATATTTTGGGGAGAAGAATTCAGCTAGGTTACTTTTAGAGCATAAAAGCTTATCTGCCTATGTCTTTAGGATAATTTTAAGAAAGAGCCTTTCTGTCACTATCCAAGCATAGGGAGCCTGGAATTACCCAAGGGGCAACTGTCTAGAGAAGCACATGCGAGAGTCCAAGAGATCAGAGAAATATCCAGAACGTAGAGTTGATTACTTTAAAACTTCCAAGCTAACCACTTGGGGAGAAAATATGAGGATAAAGTAGCAGTAAGAGAGTAAATGTTTGCCTCTGAAAGCCTTAGTTGAAGACACCTATAGTGGCTACATAAAGGGAGAAAATCTCATATGTAAGACATCTGTAGCGGCTATAAGAAAAAAGGTTCCAGGATGGAAGACATATGAAGAGGCTATAGAAAAGTGCTCAGATGAAGGTCATATGGAGACATATGTAGTAGAAAAGCTCAGACGTAGGATATCTGAAGGCAAAATTAATAGAGAAGCTTATATAGAGGACATCCAAAGGCATTAGTAGTAGATTAAAGCCCATATAGAAGTCCTATTTAGTGTCTAGTAGAGGTAAATCCTAGATGTAAGTCATTTATAGTGATTAAAAAAGAGATTAAAAAATAAAATAAAAAGATTGAGAGTAAAAGAATAAAAGAGATATAAGAAATAAATAGAAATATAAAAATAAATAAATAAATAAATAGAGAATAAATAAACAAAGATTTATTTATTTAAGAGGTTAGACTAGAAGACAGGGAAGATTTGAGCTGGAACAGTGTTGAGCAATCATGAATATTTCTGGTTTGTTCAAATCTACAAAAAGATGTTAGCCTTACCAATGTAATCTACCTGTCCTATGCAAAAGACATTACAGGCTACAGTAGAATAGAACCTTGTAGATAATTACGTTTATTCAAGCTGGAGTATGATCTAGCCAGCGGCTGCAATCTTTCCAGGTGTAACTAAGAACTTGTTATCATCCTTTCAGGTGTCTGTGTCTATATATACTATAAAAACCTTTGTTCTTGTCCTTTCAGACAGTTCCCAGTGGCTATCTTTGCAATAGGTCTATTTTAGCTGGCTATGCCTATCCTGATTGGCTGTCCTTGGAATGTGTGCTGCTACTGGCTTTTACAAGGTTTACATGGCACTTCAGCTACATCCTACGCTCTTCTTGATCTAGCCTGCTGGCAACTGTCAATTGGCTGCGCCTTCCTGCACCCCTGATGGCACTAAGGCACCACCCTTCTTGTTGGTTGATGCTTAGGTATATTCCAAACATTGTCTCTCTGTTAGAGTGAAACAGTATGCTGCATGATTTAAGGAAATAAAATGATGATATAATAAACAAATTTTGAGTTGCTTGAAAAGCAGAAGACCAAATTGGGAGGACGTCTCAACATCTTGGATCCAATGGTAGTGTAACAGAAGATGGAGGTGAAACCCGTCAGAAGGCAAGTGATTTGCAGGGGTAAATTAGAGAAAGAATCTGAAGGTGCTGGCATGTAAGGAGCAGGCCAGGTTGCAGCCATGGAATCTATGGCAACCTTGACAGCAAAAAAGGCTAATCTCTTGAAGACAGGGGCAAAAAGCCCCAGATGAGCTGTCATTTTTGGATAAACTTTCTTTTATTTAGAATGAAATTAAGCTATCTAGAAACAAGTTTCTAGAGGAGAATGAGGAAAGTCTTAAGGGAGTTCAGGATGGGGAGGAGGGGATTCCATGGCATATGATTGTTTGGCAAGAATATTTTCAGCAGTTGGAGGGCCTGCATTGGAATTTGAGTCAATGGCGTCATAATTTGAAAAATTCCGGCAACCAGCGGGTCAAGCGCTGCCATCACTAAATAACGTATAATGTGTGATTTTTTTGTCATAATTATTTGGATAAAAATATGATAAGTCCAGATTTTCCAGGGCTATGTGAGCAACCCCAGCTTTGACTCATTTTTTTGTCAATGACAGCATTTAAATTATCTATTTCTATCAAGGGTTTGGAGGCGGTTCTTTGCTGGTTTCTGGTCTTATGGGGGCGCACTATTCCTTTCATTTGGTTTTATACCATAACAACCTCCGCTATGAGAATATAAATGTTGGCATTACTTTTAGGGTTTAATCAGTGATTCTTTTCTGGAAGGCAAGCCTTCTGCTTATTAATATGACAGTTTGATTTAGGAATTATACACTTTATAATAAAGTAGTTTTAAAAGCTATGACAACAAGCAAAAATACTTCAGATTTAAATGAAATGATTTCAGATTTAAACAAAATCCAACTCTCAGGTTAAAATATACACTCTGTTAACAGGGTTTATTGGTGTTAATGGGCAAAATGGGTCAACACAGCAACAAAAGGCTCACACACAAAGCAAAACCATTCAAAATATAATCCAAAATACATTAATTCACAAACAAAATGGTGTGAGTTGACTTTTGATGTACACATGTTTACTATGTGAATTGGTGACAAAATACACCCAAGCGTGGTGTGTCAAAACTCAATCCAAAAACAAAACACAATAGCAACTCACTATGTAAACAAAATCACTTAATCAGTTTGTGCAATGTGTTGTAATCAAGAATGATACCAAGGTATCTAAAATAAGACACAAGATCTGAAACAAAAATTTTAAAAATATTGTGTTGGGTGCTTAATTTGGCGTAAAATATGAGAAAATGGGTGGAAATTATTTTGGGTATTCTAAAATGGGTGTGGTAAAACCAAAAACAACTAACTGAGAAATAAAAATCTATAATTGGGATATTGGGTGGGAAAAAATATTAATTGAATATCCATAAACAGATAAAAGCAAAAATTAAAAATAGGGAGTAAATTAATTAAGTTTTATTTAATATTTTATTAAATTCTCAAAATGGAAGGAACACAGCAACAGACTACCATTGCACCCGTTGTGCGCCGTGGTTGCAGTTGCCCCGCGGGTCAAAGAATAGACTTAGTGCAACACAAGTGCCTACTCAGGAGGGAGGCGGGAGAGGAGAGTTCCATAGTGACGCTTCACTGACACAGCCAGTTCAAGGAGCACAAGCTGCTAGGGTGCGGGGCATAAACCCTCAGGTCCCAAAGCTGACCCAGAAGCCCACTAAGGTTATCACTACCAAAACAGTTAGAGACAAGGAGGTAGAACTTACTTTGTATGTGTTCAATGTTGTGTACCGGCAAGAGTTGGTCCCGTCAGCCATGCTGGAGAAGGTGAAGCCTATACTTGATACTAGCTACAAGCCCTACATCAGTGATGGCAATCAGGAGGAGGACAAGGAGCTCAAGCTCTACCAAACCAATAAAGGGACAGTTAGTGCTAAAGAAAGTTGCTGCATTTTACACCAAGGTGCCCATGCCCTGTGTTGTGCCCAACACCAACAAGCCAATTCCCACTGCTAAAAAGCCCGCTCACAAGCGCATTCCTGACATTAATTGCATCATTCTTCTCTGGCTCATGCAGGAATCTGGTGATTAAAAGGCGGCTGCAGCTCTTGTTGGGGTGGATCCCAAGTACACCTTGAAGACCTTCAACAAGTTCATTGATACTGGCCGAGTCCTTGCCGTGGAGAAATCCTTGCGTGTTTCCACCATGCTCACCAAGGAGCACAAATGGGCAATCTGCCAGTGGATCACCCGGGACTGCAATCTTGAATTGGCAAATATACAGGCCATGGTCAAGTCCAATTTTGGGGTTGAGGCCTCAATTTCCTTTTACTATCATCTTCTCAAGGGGATGCGCTTTTCCTGGAAAAAGCTTGGGGTATCTCCCTACAAAAGAAACAGCCCAGCCAATGTCAAGACCTGGAAAAATTACGCTGAGGCGTACACTGCCCTCAAAGCCAAGGGGATGGTTAAATTCTATTATATTGATAAATCAGCATTTGCCTCGTCAATGCGCAATGGGTATGGGTATGTCCCCAAAGGCTCCAATGACAGGATGGCTTGGTGTGCTGCAGTCCGCGCCACAGCATACTCAATGGTGGCTCTCCCCAGTCCAAAGGTGATTGAGATTTATCAAATGATATTGGGTTCTCACAACAGCTGTACCTTCTTGTCATTCCTCTGATTGGTCCAGGAGCACCTGAGGCGCACAAGCCTGGGCTTCACCAACGTGATTGTGTTGGACAACGTTGGTCTCCACAAGGTGGCTGATATTCTTGAGGAATTCCCAATGATTGACACAAGCATTGCAGTGGTCCCCCAGCAATTGGCCACAGCAAATTTGCACCTTCTCTTCCTCCCTGTCTATTTGCCCTTCCTAAATCCCATTGAGGAAGTCTTTGGGTGGCTTAAGCAAGTTGTCAAGAAAGGAACCCCAACTGGGACCAAGGACCTGTTTGATTTGCTGCAGGCCAGGATCCACACCCTCTCAGCTGAGACTGTGGTCTAATTCTATGGCCACACTGATTTGTTTATCCCTGCGTGCCTAGTCAAAAAGCCAATAAATTAAAGGCTTAGTGTGTCTAACTTTTTTATATTCTCTAATTTACTATTCAAGATTTATTGATTATCATTTTATATTTAGATGGTTCCACGCCCGCAATCACATTCAGAAGATCCATCAATAGATGTAAGTATTTTATTTATTTTATTGTATATTATTTTATTATGCCATCTGAGGTAATACCAAACGCTCAGTATTGGATTATGCAAAAATATTTAAATCACTTTTGTCAAATAAATATAAGATAGTCTTATAAAAGTTAAACGTAAATTGTAAGGTTGAAATTTATTTTATTGCCGTATTATTTTATACTTTTATCAAACCCATTTCTGCAATATTTTTTGCAATTTTTTTTGCTAAAATATTATTTGAAAAATTAATAATAATAAAAATATTGTAGAGTATAAAGATGTTTATTAGAAGAGAATTTATTAAGAACACCTGTAGTGAGTTTGGTGGTATGTACCCACCCCACAATGGAGGTGGTGCACAACCTCCACTGCCACACCGTGGACGGTGGATACACCCTGGTTAAAGTATTTGCGCCTGCTGGTAAAAGGAAGGATGGTGAGATGGGAATGGAGGAGCAGCTTTTCTGGTGGGGCTGCAAACCAGAAGATGCCAGCCAGGACCAGGGAGTCCTGGATGACATGATCCACCAAGTCATACCCAGGGGAGACCTTCTTCCCATCCAGTGAGAGCCTGGCCTTGTCAACCCCAAGAAGGACCCCGTCTAGGTCCTCTATACTGGCGCTCATCCCAAAGAAGAAAAGATACCCAAGGTAAACAAAAGGGGAAGCCTTTGTCCAGAAAAGGCTTCTGTAAACTTGCACAGTTTGTTGTATACTGTGCTTATTTTTTCTCATGTTTAGTTTTGCCAAAGGTAAGATCCATAGCTTCTGGGACCCCCGTCTTGTTGGCACTTCAGGCCAGCCCAAAGTCCGCCAGGAGGATTTTTTCTTCTTTACGGCTGTTGCGTCTGCAACAGCCAATTTTGACACTGTGTGCCCAAAGTTCTTCAACAGGTAAGAGATGGTATGCTTCACTGGGAAGCAGAAGCAAGCAGCCGCATGAGCACTGCCCATCTCTGGTATATTCTTGAATGGGAGCGTTGCCAGGATGTCCCAAACAAGCTCAATGGAGTTTACACAGTAAACTCCACTGAGGTTAACCGGGTCCAGGCGGACCGGTTGGGCATCCTTGTAGGCAGTAACTGCCCACTCAGATGCCCCCTCACCATGCAAAAGCCCAGCCAATGCCTCCCTGGACATTGGGAATGTACCATGAATCCTGTCTTCAAGCTCCTTCAAGACAGGGGGGACAGGAAAAGCTGCCTTGCCACATGATTAGCATAGTTGGCATAGAAGATGGGGGGACAAAAGGGACCAGGACCCGGCGGAGTTCACCATCAACATCTTATAAAAAAAGGTAAGTATTTAAGAATTTTTATTAATTATAATTTTTTAGGTTATCTTCTTGGTTTTCTTCCTTGCTGGCGGCTTCAGCCGGCTTTGCCATTCTCAGCGCAAGCAGTTGTGCAGGCAATTTAGTATCCTCTGCCCTGGAACATTTGGCAGGTTTGAGGTGGGCATACATCTCCAGGTCATCAACCCAGACAGACGGCATGGAAAGATTGTATGCCTTGAACTGGAGGCCCTCAACCACAGTTTTTTGAATATTTAGTAAGCGCTTAATTGTCTTCTCTGAGGGTGTCTGGCATTTTTGACATTAGTGCCTTTGCAGACACCTTGTCAATTTTGTCCCCAGTGAGGACAGCGGACTTCACTTTGGCTTTGACCTTGCGGTCAATGTCCTTTATTTTGGCAATTGCCAAGTTGAGGTCCTTCAGAAGCTTTTCCAATTCTCTCATTGATTTTTTACTAACCTTTCCATATGTTTTTATAGCTTTTGCCCCAATAAATTCTGTATTATTTTGATACTGTTGCCTTTTTGTTTATTCTTTTTTTGTTTTCCCATTTACTACATTATCCCATCTTTTTACCCATTGTGTATATGTTTTACGCTCATCTTGATATGTGTTGTTTGCTTTGTGTTGGCATTGTTTCCTTGATTACCATATTATTTTTAGCACCCAAACACATCCCCTTGTGAAAATATTAACAGCAATTTGGTGATCAACTGAATTTAAATTAGAAAATTATAGGTTAATTTTTATTTAGATAAAGTTGTTACTGATCCAAATTCAAAACCTCAATAATAAACTTTAAGCCAATCAGGAGCCAAGTGATAAAGTGATTAATGTGACATAAAGGGTCATTCAATAATTCTTTGATGCATGTGCGCTAATTAATATGATTGGCTGGATGTTTTGCCATTGTACTCCATTGCCACTGTGGCAAGTTGTTGATGGACTAGTGTTAACTCAGCGGCTGATTGGGCACTAGTCCATCAACAACTTGCCACAGCAGCAATGGCGTACAATGGCAAAACATCCAGCCAATCATATTAATTAGCGCACATGCATCAAAGAATTATTGAATGACCCTTTATGTCACAACAATCACTTTATCACTCGGCTCCTGATTGGCTTAAAGTTTATCATTAAGGTTTTGAATTTGGATCAGTAACAACTTTATCTAAAAACAGTTAACACTATAATTTTCTAATTCAATTTTAGCTGATCACCAAATTGTTGTTAATGTTTTCACAAGGGGCTATGGTTTGGTGCTAAAAATAACTGTGTTCAGGATCTAGATACACAACATAGTAAATATATGATTTTATAGAAATAAGCTGAACATAAAGAATAAAACCAACTATAAACAAAGAGAACATGAACAATTGAAATTCAAAATAAAGATAATATAAATAGAAATCTTCTGGGGCCAGGGGTTTATTGAGGCAGGAAGAGTGATGCCTAGTAGGCAGAATGGCGCAGGAAGGAAGACGTAGAGGCAGTACTGGCCTGGGGGGTCTGGGATTGGGTGAGTTGGGTTTTCGGGTGGGGGGGTGTTGGTGGCGGGGGTGGAGGCAGGAGGATTGCGCGTAATGGCCGCCATATACTGCTCATTGTACTCCTCATCAGTCATTGGCTGGATGGGCTGGTAGGTGGCTGTGGCACGGGGTGGGAAGCGCTTATCCTTGTGTGATTGGTTGCCCATGTTCACATGAAAAACCATTTGCGCAAACAAGTCAGCCACCATTTGGTGACCAAAGAGAAAATTGTGATCAAGGACCCCAAGATAGAGGTTGTTGAAAGCCTGAGGGCGGCGCTCCCAGAGTGTATCTCTAATATTAAAGAACACAAAATCTGCCAGATGGACGTCAGCATGACCAGCTGGGTACACAGAGGCCTGGTGCCTGCGTTCCTGGATAGCCTTGAGGGCGGTGGAGCTACCCTCCATCTGGTGGCTCAAGAAAACCTGGTACTTGGATTGAGCCATCCCAGGAGTTGAGTAATCCACCAAAGATGTGGCTGTATGAGTAGCCATTGATGAAATCTGGGTTTGTCCAATAGTAGACAAAACCCTTGGCTGAAACAGCCAGAAATGCACCAATGAACATCCCCTTCTTGACCTTCTTCCTTCTATTCTTGGCAGCAGCTTTTCCTTGCTTGCCAAAATCATCAAAAGCTATTGATAGCTTGTAATACAAGATGAACATGACATCATCAGTTAGACTAGTCAGGCATTGGACCAGGGTTGATTCAATGGCGGTGACATACAGGGAATCCTCAGCGCCATCCCATTGGTTGCTGACAAAATTTGTAAGAACCCTAATTGAAGCCACCTTTCCGTGCATCCAGAGCTGTACCATGCGCTCAGACACCCAAATGCCATGGTGCGCAAGTTGCTTCCGGACCTGGGTCAAGGGAAGCTTGGGGTCCCGCTGGAGAAGGTCAAGCATTATTGGGTATGTCTTGTTGATCTGGGACTCTGTGGGCCTTTTTTGACTCCTTGGCTGTCCCAATCAGATTTCCCTTATTCATCAGGTTGTTGTATTCCTGCATGACAGTAGCCCGGGTGAATTGTAATTGGCTGGCTATCTGATCCCAGGACAGACCCTGCAGGTTGAGTGCCACAATTTCCTGAAGAATTTGGGCAGTGATTATTCTGCATTTGGGGCGCTAGGCGGCGGGAACTGAAGCCTGATTGGCTGAGGAGGGAGGTTGGGCGGTGGCAGGAAGTTGTTCTGAATCAAGGTTGCCATCCTGATTGGCTGGTTGACAGGCAGCTTGTGCAGAGGTGGGTATGGGAGCAAGGGCAGAGCTAGATGCTAAGTGACTCTCAAACAAGTCAAAGCCATATAGGTTGGGAGACAGTAACAGGTCAGCTTCCTTGTTACCTGCCTCAAAGGCTTGGGTATAAACAGGTGCCTCCACGTTCTGAGCCTTGCCTCCATTGAAGCTGGTCTGGCTGCTGCTGTCTTGGCTGCTGGCGCCATCAAAGATATTGCTTGTAAAAACCATTGTAAAAAACCTAGGATAAAATCACTAAAAGTAGAAATTTTAAAATTTAATGAATTATTTTTATTGTAATCTCAAGTCCATATTTGGAAGGTTCTCAAAACTTTTTCATGCAAATCTGGAGCCATGAAAATGGATAAAATGCCTCTTTTCCTAAATTGGATAGCTGTTGATTGGCTGCTAAATTGTTATTATTCTATTTTAGGCTGCTCATACTACACATCTTATGTGAGTTCATTTTTTTGTGCTTGTGTAATCTAACTTCTAGATTGCTCAAATTTTGTTTCATTCTGGTCCTTCTGTTGGTGCCTCATATGAATCCTGATTGGATTATAATATACTATGGAATAGCATCCATCCATTTCACTTGTTGTGTCAGTTCATTTTGTTTGTGGTTTGAACTACACCGCTTGATGTTTGCTTTAATTTTGTATAATGGGTTAGTGAAATTTTGTTTTTGGTTTGACAGTTCATTTATTAAACAAAAATATTTAAATTAATTGAATCCTGAATCTCGCGCAACTTGGGTTTTGTTTAAATCTGAAGTATTTTTGCTTGTCGCCATAGCTTTTAAAACTACTGTAGCTTACTCAATCCAATATTGACCCAAGAATTATCTGCTGTGTAATAGTGACCTAAACAGATAAGGAACCAATTATCTTCTGTGTAATTCCAATGCAAACTTGGTATTTCCTAGCCTTTTGCACATCATTTGTTTGATATACACATTTCAGGCTGGATGGGGCTGAGTTGATACAACATCCAGTAGAATGGAAGAAGAGATTTACAAATGATAATCTATTGATAATACAGTGTGTAACTGATAAGATCTCTGTGTGATGATAATCCTGATTATTTGTAGTCAATCAGCCTAAACGTACAGACAGGGAACTGGTTAACACGTTGGAGCGCAAATTTTTAACATTTTAAGCAACTTGAGTTGTGGAAATTAATTTCCTAGTTGGATTGCAGTAGATCTTCAGAAATGGTCAAGTTTTGTGCTCTGCAATAATTGTTTGAGTTTGTGGTATGTTTACTGATCAATATAATTGGTTGGAAGCTAAAAGCTTAAAGTATTATTTAGAAAATATTGAAGCAATGCTTTAAGCTTCTGAAAAAGTAAGTTTGAAAGCTTATTTTATATAGGAGAGAGTGAACGCCAATGGTTTAACCTTTTAAAGAAATCCATTGTGAATAGCAAATTGTTGGAAAAATGTTATATAAATAAGTGGTTGACTGGGAGGTTAAATATTCTTTTGGATCTAGAGCAAGATTTCTGCCAAGCGCTTAATTGATATCTAGTTGGTTATATGTCTGATTTGTAAGAGAGGGGGGCTAAACTGACTAAGTTTGGCTCCCATCCAGGGGGGAGACCCACCAGGGAATCATCCAGTGTAGAACTGGTATGGCTTCTTGAAGGGGCGTCCAGAGCAAGGATGCCAAGGACAACCAGGTAAAGTAGGAATCTAAACCCATCAAGATCATGCTGCTAAACAACCGGGGAGCCTGTCTAGAAGCATAATCCTGGAGGCCCAAATATTTCTTATAGACTGTGGGCTCAGCTTTCATGGAAGGGGGAGGCACCAGAAGGTCCACTTTCAACAAAGTTGGGGGATCTGAGTTGAGGGGGAGCAACTTAAGGTCATCACAGGTAATGCTCTTGATGAGGTTCTCACTGGTGAAAAGCATATCTTGTGCTTGCCAAGGAAGATCCTCAAACAATTACAGGAGATGAGAGGGGTTATCTCACACATAATGGGCAGAATAAGAAATTTGGCCCCAGAGATATGGGAAGGTGGTCTGGATCATCCCCAGAACTGGAGCTAGGGTGAAAACCACAAACTTCAGCAGAGTAACCAGAATTTTAAAAGGCATCAAGGAAATTTGGGCTCAGCAAGAAAGAACAGGAGCAAAATAGCTCCTGTCAGAAAGAGGGAATTTTTTGACACCATAGGCAAAAAGAGGAGACCCAGGAGTGTTACTTTTAATCAGTAAACACATAGCAGTAGTCTTCTTGTTGAGTGTATAAGCTTCAAGTTTTTAGGCAAAGCAAAAGAGCAGTGTATTTAAACTTAAAGTAAGATATTATATAGTTTTTAATAAAAATTGTTAAGTTAGAACTTTTATTTCAAAAGCAAGAGATAAGACTTAACATTAATACTAACATTAACTCTAGAGGCTTCAAAAGAGACACCAGGACCCAGGAAATGGCAACAGTGGTAAGGAAAGTTTAGCATCTTTACTACCAACTTCAGAGAATCAAAGGGCCAACAAAAGAGACCCAAAAGAAACTCTTCAATTTTTAAGTTTTTAAGCTAAACTTTATTGATAAGAATGACCAATCAGGGGACTCAAAGTCCCCTGTCTTTCTTTAAGGGATAGGATTTGATTTTTATGAGGTTGTCTGACCCAGGCAATGGATCTGGTTGGCCAGGGGAGAACTTTTGAAAGGGGGATTCAAGTGGGTTGGAATATTTCCCATTAATTTCTGACTTGACTTCTGATTAGCTGATGCAAATAGGATGCTTCAGTGGATCATTGACTTCAGCTTGAGTGGATTTTGACAACTTGAGAGAAGCAGACTCTGATTGGTTACACTTCATCTGTTTTAAATGGGGCAAGAACCAAACTAACAAGTAGTCCAAATTAATCAGGGGTTTTTACCAAGTAGAAACAAAAATCTGAGCATCAGTGGTTACCACCTGAGAGGGATATTCCAATACAAATCTCTTGTTAATTGTGTGAGCTAAATCCTAAAGGGAATTAAGAGGTTTAGCCAGATTCTGAGCAGTTTTCTTTGTGCGTCAAGGGAAAATTATCCTATTCAAGGCTAAAGGGAGGAGGAACTTTATATGGTTGGGTTTTCATAACAAGATGTCTTCTGAGGCGTTCAGAAGTCCTTTCTGAAGAAGTAGATGATCAAAAGAACTCCAGAAAAGTGGTGAATAATAAATTTCTGAGATGATCTTCCTTCTGTTAATAAAGAATATCTTGGTCCCTATTCTCTCTTTTTGTGAAAGAGAACTTCCCTAGTGATAGTGATTTTGGAACTGGTCAAAAAGATCAGAAGAGGAAGAAATTTAGTCTATTCACTCATAGAAAACTCCTGGCTGAGAAATGAGTAAAGTTTTGCAAATAACCTTGAGAACCAGGATATTGTTATATCAAATATCCTCATGCAAATGTCTCCTAAATGATGAAACTGCTTAAATATACCATACATTACTGTGAAATATGATTCCCCTAGTTATTAATCACTAATTATGATTGAGTACATGAACTAGTATTTCTGAGGGCGTCACTCCATCCCAGTGAATCCCTGAATTTGACACAGGACACACCTTGTTACCCTTTCAGTAGCAAAAGCGCCACAGGGAGGATCAAGGAGGCAGACTTAACTTCAAAGAATTCCACATGAGTGGCAAGATGAGGGGCCATACCTTTAAAGCAAAGAGTCTCAAATATAAATGGGGCCTTGAATTTAGGATCAACCACTACAGAAGATACTAAGCTGAGCAGGAAGGAAGTATCATCTGATTTGGTACTCATTTGACCACAATACTGTTTTTCTGATGAACTAAAATCCAACAATATGACATCATTGTAATAATTTAAATAACAAACTGCAATTTAAAATTCTAAAATGATGTCATGTTTTTGGAATTTATTTCCTCAGAAAAATGGTGTTGGAATCAAACAGGTTACCCCCAATTCCTTTCTCTGGAGGAAGAGGTTGTGTACTCACAAGCATGCATAATTGTTGAGGGCATTCAGGAGGGCAACAAAACACTTAGCATCTGAGATATACACATTGAGGGAAGAGAAGTTGGCAGATAACCAAATATGTGATTTTTTTCATTGGCATCTAAGATCTTATCTATAATGGCAACAGAGAGAAGGCTACACATCAAGACCAAGATGCTTCTCCCTTACAAGCAGACAGACAAAGCTGTTATTGTGAAAGAGGTTTTTAATAGAGGCACTTCTTAAGAGAGGACAGAAGTTTCAGGATTCAACTTTTTACTTTGCTATTATGAAGAATCATTATTTTTAAAACATATTGGTCATTCCAGCTCTTCTAGAGCAGGAGCCATATTCTACAATTTTTATTCTGTCTTTTAATTCCTTCTTTTATTCTGGTCACCTAAAACCAAAATCTTAAGTTAGTACTCTTTCTGAAACTCATCTCAAACTCCAACGGGGTTCAAACCCCAAACCTATATTTAATAATTAGTTGGTTTAATCCAAAGCTTTTACCTTTTATCTTTTGATTTAACTCCAGGCCACACAATCAAGCTTCAGCCTGTGTTTTTCTGCCTTTTTAGTTGTTCTTGCTTAAATTAAAAAAATCTTTGCAGCATTGTATTAACTTCTCCTTCACACCATTCATTTCTAACCAAGTATGGTTTTATTTTCACTGCTTTTTTCACCTCAAAAATATCAAGTCAAGAATAATTAGCTTTGGTTTTCAGTCTTGAATTTGAGTTGAGACTGTTTGACTTGCATCTTCAAAAGGCACTTGTTAGGTTGTGTTGCTTGCTTTTCCTTCATCATTTATAAATTTAAATATTTTCCTTACCAAATTTAATCTCTTAGCGTTATTATACCTTTCAATTTTTTTATCATTGATTGAGTAGTTTATATAATAGTACTCAAACTCTGGCTGTCAGCAGTTTTAATCTTCCTTTGAATGATGAGCAATTAATTGACTTAGAGATTGAATTTTTGAATCAGTCTTACATTGATAAAAAGGAATTTATTTTGTATTCTTAGGTTTAATTAAAAGACTTAACCCCATTTTACTTCTTACAAGCTATTATGTGTGTTAATTCAGTTACTTCTTCAGGCCTTGCATAAAATTTTATATTTAATCAATATCAAAATATTAGGTATAAAGGCCCTAGTATACAATCATTTACCACAGAGCTTACAAACTTACAAGTAGTGATAACAGGGGCTATACCAAGAGGCATCCTGAGAGAAGAAAACCAATACTGGCATGGACAAGAGCTAAAACCAGGCTCTATATCCAGTAGCAAAAGGCTTCAAAGGCTGAATAAATATATATGTATATTATATAAACAAGGAGACTAAAATAACTAAGTTTTTCTCTCAACCTGAGAGAAATCCACCCGGATGTCATCCAGTGAGCAACTGGGATGATTGGACTTAGTGGGGACCACAAGGAGGATGTGAAGTAAAAACAGAGAGGAAAGACATTCAGGCCCATAAATATCATTTTAGAAAAAAAACTAAGAGATACAGTCATAAGAGGGTGATAGCTTCTGAGAGAGAGGGACCATAGGGAGTAGCTCATAAAAGAGGGGTCTAAGAGTGTCAATGTTTTCACAGTAAGAGGAGTAGCCACCTGCGCAGAAGGTGGGAGTAGGTTGTTGTTGGAAGTTAAGCTCTTTATCATATACTCTTCTTCTGATAATAAGACTATAAGCCTGGCCAGGTAAGTCATATAATTCATAAAGAAGCTGTTTTCTGATTAGCTCCCAGAGAGGTTAAAAAAGTAAACAACCCCCCCCCCCAAAAAAAATGTTCTTGAGAAGTAGTTCACAGCAATTACAAGACAGAAAGAACTATTAAGACATTGGTTTCAACATAGGAAGCAAAATTTCTAAAGTTCCTGGAAAATTTTGGACACAGGAGGCAGATGAGAGGACCATAAAGCCAAGAAACCCAAAAAGAAAAAAGTTAAAACACAAAATTTTGAAGCTTTTGGGTTCAATAATAGTACAGCACCAAGAGAGCTGTAGCAGAGACAAAACTGAGGCAGGAGGAAGACACCAAGACTGGTTTTTGCTTTTCAAATTGAAAAAAGACTTAAATCAAGAAATTATATCTTTCACTAGCTCTAAACTAAAGTCTGAAGTTGTCTTCATGTTTGAACCAGGTAAAGCGCTTCTAAGCAACTTATTAATAGTTTAGAGACCTGGTGAAAGCGGCAAAAGGTCCAGTAGGGCTGGCTGAAAAGAAAAGGCATGATCTTTTAAGAATTTTTTGGAAATAAAGAGAAATAAAAACCCCAAGTTTTTTGAAAATCTTTAAATTTTACTAATAAAAATAGACAAACAAGGGCCCATTAATACCTTGCTTTTAGTTCTAGAGAAATTTTTAGGGAACTGGCTCCCCATTATGAGGCACAGAAATGGGGGCTGTTTCTGATTGGGCTAAGGATAATATTTTCAACCCTGTGCCAGGAGAGTTGAAAGTTTTTAATCCAATTCCTGGGCTTATAGTTGATTGGCTTTAGCATTAAAAGGGGGTTGTGTTGGGAATTCTGACCAATCAAAGATGCCAATTATGACAGAGACCACAGATATGAATTACAGCAGCCAAACACCATAAATTGGTAGTATAAAATACAGTTATATTGGACCAGCAGTAGTCTGCTGACTTGTACCACAACACCAGCCAATGATAAGCTCCAAGGCGCTGGGTTTGATTCCTCATAATCTTGAATTCCCATATTAATTATATTTTTAAGCATTGAACCTGAAGTATGTTCAGGATATTATGAAGTGATCCTGAAGCAACTAAGTTATTCCACATTAGCAAGGCCCACCTGTGCTGGGTGAAGATGAATATATTCTATTATTTGACATGCAATAAGTGCCAAACCTAGATTACTGATTATCCAAAATAGGGGTGTGTTAGAATGTCCTGGAAGACATTGTTAGCATCTCAGGAATTAACCTTGAAGAGGATATAAGAGGAATTAAGGTATTACAATAAAAATAATCCGGTTGGCCATTATCTTAATCTTGATTTCTGCAAGTACTTCTGCATGATCAGAAGCCATTCCTTGACAATAAGCATGTTCTCATTTGATCCTGGCTCTTCTGATACAATACTAATCATATCTTCACATATAACTGTATATATGCAAGTTCCCTGTGCCCTATAATATCAAATAATTGTGGCGCTGTAATGCAAAAAGTGTGAAAGGTTGGTAGAGTGAAATCTCCATAATTGGGGAAATTGGGACAGGCATTGCAGTACTAACTGGCTGACCAGAACAAATTAACTTTGATTGGGGGCAACATCAAGCCAAAAAGTGGTCCAAATCAATTAGATTTTCTTTCACTGTTGGTTTTGAGAGTGTAGAAGACACTTCAGAAGCCTTAAAGAGGTAGGGCAACACAACTTTATTGTCAATCAATTGAACAAAATTTATAATAATTTTAATGGTTTGCTGGTGTTTTGAGATTATTTCTTGGTTAAAAATGGAAAATGTCAGGAAGCCAGTCATAGGTAGAGTCATTGGGCAGCTTGAGGTGAGGAGCGGCTGAGCCGGCGGGTAAGGCCCACCATAGAATGGGTGCTAACTTGATAATGTAAGATACAGATTGCCCAAGCAAGGACCAGGGTCCGGAGTTGGGGACCATGGAATCCACTAATCCTGTCAAAGTAATGTAGAGTACTCCAAACAGTTGGGTAGAGGTGGTCTTGGCTGTGGTGATAGGTTCCAGTGGGCAGTCCAGTCTTGGGGTTAAGGGTGGAGTCATGGGAACTAAGTAGGCAGGCAGATAATTGTACTTGTCTTTTTACAATCTTGGTGGCCTTTTGTATCACTTTCCTTCACGTTCTATGTATTCAGCTTCTCTAGTCCTGGCAAAGGGATCAGCAATGAGGATGGTCTCCAAGTTGTACTCTCTGTAGGCCAGGTTGGGTGGCTATTCATTAAAGTGCACAGGTCCAAAGGGGGGTCCTGGGGACAGTATAATGCCTGGGGCGTTTTGGCAGGTTGGTCTCTGGAGGGGGCGGCAGCCTGGTTGTCTACTTGGGGGGATTAAGATAGAAGATCACTAAGACTAGATATGGTAGAATTTTTTTGAACCAAAGGTTCATAAACTTTATTATCAAAAATGGCAATGTGGTCATCACCACACTGCCAGTGTTCTTATACCATGTGATTCTGCTTCTTTGCTTTTTGCAGGCTTCAGGTCCATGGGCAGTTTGCCAGTAGGGCATGGATCTTGGCTTAGGGTCTGGAGGACATCAGGTTCTGGTTGGGTACACTCTGGCAAACAGAAGTGGCAATGCTTAATTTTGCCGCTTTGGTTCACCATGTCACCTGAGCGGGTTAATTGCATTCCTCTTTCTGGACTGAGAACTGGCAGCAGTTGGTGCTTATTGACAGGGCTAGTAGTGGACCTTGCTCAAGCCACAGCTTCTGTGTAGGTCTGGGCCCTCAGTGGCACTGGTTTGGCGGTTCTTGGCTGGACTGGCTCTGGGGAACAGAAGTGGCAGTGCTTTTTTTTTGCCGCTGTTGTTCACCATGTCACCTGAGTTGGCAAAATTGCAATACCTTCTTGGGACTGGAGATTAGCAACAGCTGGTGTTTGTTGACCGTGCTAGTAGCAGGTCTTTTCCCAACCTCCTTTAGGAAGACCACATTTCCTGCGTAGGTATGGGTCTCCAGTGGCACTGGTTTGGCGGCAATCTGGTAACCATTTGGGGAATCTTCAGTATTAGGCTGGCAGGTTGCAGGGCAACTTAACACTTTGAGTCTGTGACTTAACAGATCAGCGGGTCCTGGACTGTCCTGGGGGTCCAATCCGCCTTCAGGGGACTGTTGTTTGACTCTTGGTTTTCAATACAAGTATTGAAATGTTATTCATAACAGAAAAAGAGACATACACAGTGCTAAATGGGGAGTAACTTTATGATACCTCTTTGCTGACTTAATTTTTACATATATTATTACTGAAAGCTAGAAATATGTTTCATGAGTTGTTCCTTTTGTGCCAGCTAACACTGAGAAGTTTCCAGTTGATATTGAGCTGTATTTCAGGATTGACAATTTACCACATCTGGAAAACCAGTCCTGGGAACATGATTCAACCCCTGACCCTTAATGCTTGCAGGCTGTCAGCCTCAAGGACCAAGGAGCTGCCCACCCACGCTTCTCTGGGATTGAGCCCCCCAAGCTGAGGCCTAGGCTAAGTCCCAAAGCAAGAATACCAACATGAACTTGAGAGTTGTGGTGCCCAAGAAGGGACTTCTCAACTTGCCTAATGGAGGCAAGGAAAGTCCCTCTATAAACTTCATGAACTTGAGTCCTCACGGGTAACCAATCAAGTTCAGCTACTTGAGGAAAACACAGGCTTAAGACCTGCTCTCATTACCCAAGCTTGAGAACATAAGACTTGAGTGACATTCCATGAGTTCTCCACAATGAGAAGTCCCCCAGTAGTGGTATCATTTTACCGCTTCCAAACCCAGGTGTCCTGGCCTCCCGACCAAAGATTTCCTGACTTGTTGAGGATTCATTTATGAAAAATGTGAGGTTTGGCAGTGGTGTAACAGAAATGGCCAGATAATAAGAAGCTGTATTCAAGTGGTGGGGAATCACCACCCAAATCCACATAGAATTAATGATTAACCACCAACGCAGCTTCAAATACTGTTTTGTGAAATTTCCAAATAAGATACTAGGGTTAAGTAAAATGATTAACCCTAACCAAAAGAGCCCAAGATAAATAGCCTGTGAGAGAATCAGAGTGTCTTCAGTATAAAATTCAGGACATTGTGATAGCACATGAGTTTCAGCTTTGGCGGGGGAAGGAACAGCACTGATATTGACAGGCATTGAATTAACATTGGGCGGAGGCAACAACAAAGTACCAACAGCAGGGCCCTATCTTCCCGTAATAATCCAGCTAGGAATTTGATTGTAGGGAATGTAGAGCAGCAGGTCAACTACAGAATGCATTTGAAAATAAATTTGGACCAAATTATATTTTATTTTATTGAGTAAATTTTTGTGAGGACTCAACTCTTAAGAGTTGAAACAGTGAAAATTATTCAATATATATCAAAAATTGACTAAGCAATACCGCCTGGATCCTGGGCTCCTATTCCTTCCACATTGTCAAGTGAGTATCTAGTCAAGTTTGCAAAGAACCCTTGAGTGACCAACTTCTGATGATCATGCTGATAAATAAAATCATATCAGGTTATCCTCAAATTACGTCAATTTATCAACGTCAGCTTACATGGGGGAATTGGATTCAACTGGCAAACTGGAGCAGCCGTAGCCCATTTTTGATCTACTGTTTGATTAAAGTATGTTAAATCAGTCAATTTTTTTAAAGGTTTTCCGGCTTTCTGAGCCTTTCTACTTGGCCAAATAATCCCTTGAATTATAGAATTTACTGTGATATTACCCTCTGTTTGAGCCTAGGGCACAATACTACCATCTGGGAGATGGGACAAGGAGAAGATCTTATGGGCTGGGGGAAGCTTTATTGCTGCTAAGATAAGCTTGGGTTGAGCAATGGCAGTGAGATTGTGATTGTAGAACTCTTGGATAAGATCTTTGGAATTGGAACAATCATAGTGAGGAACCATCAATTTTGAGAATCAGTATAACCTTTCCAAGACACCAAATATTCAAGTCAACTCTGGTTCTTACAGGAGGCCAAAATAAAATTCAACTCATACTCTAGTTCACTTATCATGAGAATGAGTTGGGAAGAAGGAGCCTCAGTACCCTTTAAGGTAGTGAGTAGGCGTTCATGTGAAGTATGGAAAATCTTAAAGGATGGGGGTAAATCTAACCAATACACAGAGGGATCAATTTGATGTTCAACTTTAAAGGGACCAACTTGCTTGGGGTCTAACTTGCGGCAGGTGAACTTCAATTTAATATTGTGGGCATCCACCATGGCTAGATCACCTGGCCTGTAGGTAGGATCTTCTTGGTGCTTGCAATCTGTGAATTCCTTGTAAGTTGTCACAGCAGCGGCAAGAGTAACCTGAAGCTCCTGATGATACGCTTCAATGCAGCGGCTTGATTAGTGGCAGCTTCTACATTGCTAACCAAACAAGGATCCATATTGGACAAGGGATTGTAGCCCACATTGGCATAGAATGACAAGACTTGAGTTGACGTGTGTGGGGCGTTATTATATGTGAACTCTGCCATGGGTAGGTTAGCACACCAGTCATTTTGTTGTGCATTAGTATAGTAATGTAGGTAAACCTCCAAACTTTGGTTTACCCTCTCTGTTTTTCTATTAGATTGGGGGTGAAAAGCCATGGAGCAGCACAATTTGGTACCAAGAATTCCAGTAAAGGCTTTCCAGAACTGAGCAATAAATTGGGGCCTGTGGACAATCACAATCTCCATTGGGATGTCATGTAGGGAAAAGATTCTATTCACAAACAACCTAGCTGTTTCCACTGAAGTAATAGTGGTTGAGCAAGGTACAAGGTGCGTCATTTTCATGAAGCAGTCTACTACCACCATAATTGCATTAAACTCATTGGAATTGGGAAGTTCACCAATAAAATCTACCAACACAGACGTCCAGGGTCCTGCAGCAGGCTGCAGTGGATCCAGTAAACCAGTAGTCTTGTTCTGGCTTGCCTTAGATCAAACACATACCAAACAATTGCAAACAAAAGCTGCCACCTGCACCGCCAAATCTTTTCAAGAAAACTGTTGGCAAATTAACTTCACTGTTTTATTTTTCCCTGGGGGGCCTGCCGTGGGCAAGTGTGATTGGACTCCATGATTTCATCCCAAATAGTTCCCTCTGAGACCCACAAGCAATCTTGATGGTATAGGATGGGACCTATCTTATGATAACCCTGAGGCTGACCCACTGGGTTTGCACATGCTATCTCCAATAGCCTATCATAACCTTTGGACAGAGATTGCAGGAACTTAACTTTGGAATATAAGTCCAGGTCTGTGCCCTTAGTTAAGGACATGGTAGCCAGCGTAGCAGGTGGAGACAATACAAAAGGCACCACAGCCTCATCTGGAATCATAGTATGTGTGTTAAACTTGGCGTCCATACTAGCATCTGGGAGATGGGAAGGATTCCTGCTCAGAGCATTGGCCAAGTGATTGTCAGATCCCTTAATGAACTTGTAGCAGAACTTGTATCTTTTCAGGTCCCCATGCTGTAAATTCACTGCCACCTCTGGCATTGGACCGCACAATCTTCCCCTGCTGCACCAAGAAAACCCCAAAAATGTCAGCCAAACCTCTTCATTCTTTAGAGGATTTTGCACACACATTTGATGAGAGGTTTGTGCTAGCCTACCCTGAAGATTCCTTGTCCTTGGTTGCCCCCTCCTGGGAAGAAACGTTGGTCAATTTAGACTACTTATTAGCCTGGTGTCATCTGCTTTTAAAAACTATCAGAGCTAGCCAATCAAGAGTTGCCACATTGACACTTGACAACTCAGTTGACCTCCAAATGCCTGGTACCCCTTATAGCCAATCAGATCAGACCGCAGAAATTAGAATGAAACTCTCCAGCCCCTCTGGGTCTATCCAGCAAAGTTTTTCTGCTAGCCAATTGTCCTGAGCCAACTGTCTTGTGATCAATTTCCTTGCAACTGATCCCTTTTAATGCAGCAAGGGGACTTTCAGTCCCCTTCTTGTCTATTTTCCCATTAGATTAAATTCAGTTGTTTGAAATTAAATTTTTATATCAGTGAAACCCCTGTTTGGAGTTTCCCTAGTTTAAAAGTTAAAAGTGTTAGTAGTGCTCAAAAAGCTTACCTTGCAACAGCCTAGTTCAAACCTGTCTTCTCCCCTGACACCCCTAGAAGAAGCTTGGGCGTATAGTTCCTTCTTGGCTTTGCTTTTGTTTACAAAAGAGACGTTTGAATCTAAAATTCATTTAAAATCAATATAATACTTACTATATATTTGAGTTTTCTATTGATTTTTTAATTTGAACCCGCTCTCTTGATCTCACACCCTCCCAAGACATCCGCAATTGCGCCCAAGTCCCTCAGACCCGTTCTGTGGCTCCTTCTGTCTTTCTGCTTGTGGCTACCCTACCAATTTTAATTTTATTGTTTTTTATCTTGAAAATTACATCATTCTCTCCCAAATTTTAAGAAGAACACAACCATGATACTCCCTGCCATTAAATTTGTTGTATTTTCTGTGGCCCCCTTTTTGCTCCTCCTGTGGTTGACCTCACCAGACTTGTGGTCAAAGATCTCCTCTTCTGCGCGGCTCATGAGTGAAGACCTGTCTAGTCTTTTGAGTCTTCCTTACGGCCTTCTTTATTCTGGGGAGGCAGTAGTGAAAAGATTGACATGTGATGACCTAGATTTGGGTGATGCTGATTATGCCTCTTTTACTCCTGTGGGTGAGGAGGTGCCGACGTCCCCCTTCCCCAACCCGGAGGAGAGTAGCTCAGCGTCCTTCCACGCACCTGCAATGTCCCCTCCCACCCCCACCTGTACGCCTTGGTTGCTTGCTGGTTTGGCGCTGATAGCCCTGAATGCATACTTGCCTCAGCTGTCTAATGTGTCCTCCCTGTAGTCCCCCCTTTGAGTGGCTGTCCCAGTTCTCCATTGGGCGGCATCCTGGTGGTTTGTTTTGCCAGGATGGGAGCCAAACTTAGTTAGTTTAGCCCCCCTCTCTCACACATGCCATCTAGATTGGCAACCCAACAAAACCCTGGGTTGACAATAGTACAGTACAGCTTTATAGTTGGTTCTTAACACAAAAAGATGACGCATCAACATAAGGTGGTGATGCCAATGCTTCAAAAACTCCACAACTGCCAACAATTCCTTTTCATAAATCATGTAACTGTGTTCCTGAGCCTCCATCTTCCAGGAGAAGTATCCCACTGGTCTTTCAACACCATTGCTGGCAGTTTTTAGCAACACACCAGCCATAGCATATTTGGAGGCATCGGTGGAAACCACAAAAGAAAGCTCTGGGTCCACATGCTGTAAAACTGGAGAATACAATAAAAGAGCCTTGACTGCTGTGAACGCTTCTGTGCACTCAGGTGTCCAGACTAAAATTATTTTCCTGCTAGCCAAATACAAGGAGGCCAACACTTCAGACATATGAGGTTTAAAATTTTCAAGAAATTACAGGTACCCAGGAAACTGTAAAGTTTGGATACTTTCACAGGAGTAGCATACTTGCAAACTGCTACTTCCTTGTCAGGGGCAATAGTGTGACCATCCTCAAAGATAATATTACCCATAAAGGTACCCTACGTTTAAAGAATTCACACTTACTCCTTTTGATGATCAAATTAGCCTGGATGATACACTCTATAACTGTTGACAGATGGGCTTTATGAAACTCCTGATCCAGAGAGAACACCAAGATGTTGTCCATGTACACAATGGCACATACACCCAGGAGATCTCCCAAAACCAAGTCAATCAACTGCTGAAAGCAAGCTGGGGCATTTTTTAATCCAAAAGGCATAACACAGAACTGGAAGATACCTTTCTTAGTTCTGAACGCCAGCAACCAATACATTCCTTCTATGATTCTAATCTGGTTAGATTCATTCAAAAGATCAAGTTTTGAGAATACATTTTCCTTTTCAACACACCAAGAAATTTGTGCTTCAAAAGGCAAAGGGTATGGGTCATGGATTGTGATGTTATTCAAATTCCCATAGTCAACATAAGGTCTAAGAGACTCATCAGATTTCTGGACTAACAATAACAGAGAGAAAATCAACAAAGCCTTCTTAAAGATGTATCCCTTTGCAACCATATCCTGAGTCCACTCCTCCAAACATGTATCCTCCTTCAAGGTCAAAGGGTAAATAGGAGGCACAATACAAATCAGATCAACAGTAACCTTAAAGTCAAAGTCAACCTGAGTGTGCTTGGGGAGAACCTCGCCCCTAGTGGCATCAAATACCGCAGACCAGTGCTAAAAGCATGCTGGTAGATCTGAACTCACAGGTGTAGGAACAGGAACCCACTGGATTGTCTGTGAAGACTGCTCTAATTCTGACATAACTAACAACGGTATAAAAATGATAATTCCTGAAGAGTGGCCCACTTGTAATTCATTTTCTTTTGGCAGAGATGATACATTATGGTCCTGCCACCAGCCTGCTCTTAAGATAATAAGGAACATAAGAGTAGAGCATATGTAGAACCTTGTGGTAAAAGATTGACTTGGGTCCACAAATGTCACAGGTTTCTTAATTTAGAAAGAGAGAAAAGTTTTACAGTTTCCACCCCTGACCAGCATTCCAGAATGATACTTGAGTTGTAACAAATTGTCAGTCTCAACACTCATGAAATTCTCATATTCACCAGTATTCAATAGAATGGCTGGTTGGAAGATAGTTTAGCTGTTATCAATGCTAACATAAAACAAGAAGTAACCAGAAGTAGATTTATTTGCTGCAAACAATGCAACCTCAGCAGGATCTTGCTTCTCTTTGGTGGTAAGGACAGCAGCTAAGGAGGCAGGGTTCTCCTGAAAATAATTCTCAATTATTTCTTGGATGGCCTCAGGAAGGACAGTACAATAACAATCAATAGGGACAAGAGGTAACTCTTTGGACTCAACTACCAAAGATTTTGCGGGCACAACATGCTGGAGAATAGCCAACAAGCTCTTGGGAGTTGTCACCACTGGCACTTTGTTTACCTTGGCAGGTTTGTTCAAAATTGCCAATTGCAACTGAGAAGACACGCAAGGAGAGCAATCCTAACTCTGACTAACCAAAGCCATCACAGGACAGTTACTAGAAAACCAGGAGCGTGCAGCGGGTTTGGCTTCAATTTCCATAGCACCTTGTTTGAAAGTTGACAGATTTGAGACCAGAGAAAGAATTTGGATTGCCAGGGCCTCAGTTGTGGTTAACAGGGAATTCCAAATTTCTAAATCCTGGGCAGTCTGGTCAACTGCTAATCACAACGCTGAGAGCTTATTAACTTTGAGAACATCAATTGTACAGCAGTAGGCAAGAAACTGAGGAAGGAATACCAAGAGCGGAGTAGTACCCTGTTGGAAGACGTACAACTTACAATATAATTTGAGCTCCTTAATATATACACACACATTATTTAACAGAGGGTACAAAGATGCACTTTCTGTCAGGATCCTCTTTTTATTTATTTGCTGCTAGTATTTTATCAGGAACTTTTAATTTAGATTATCTCCTTTATTTTTATGATTTAAATCCAACAATTCATCTCTCCTCCCTACTCCCCTGCTTTTCCCTGTCTTGCTATTCAAAGTAACCTAAATTAGTAGTTAGTTTCATCTGCAAGCTTACCTTTTGCTTCAAAAACAAGTTTCAAACCTGATACCAATGCATAAGTTAGTTTAACCTAGTTCAAAACAAATTACCTTTTGCTTTTTGCTTTGCTTCTCTTCCTGCTCACGTCAGCAGTTCAGATTTAGTTTTTTCTGTTCTTTTCCTTGGTTTAGCCCAAATACTTATCCCTGTTCCCTTGTCTTTCCCCAAAGCTTGTGCCTAACTTCTTAAGGTTAAAGAAACCAGTGGACATGTGTTTATGTTTTGCTCTTTATTTCCAAGCCAACTAACTACCTTTGGTTAGCTGTCCCCCCTTTAACTTTCACCTCAAAACCAGACTTAAATAAAAGGCCTGAGTTTTACTCAGTCTCAGCTTAAGTTGAGATTGTTTGACTTGTACCCCAAAAAGGTACTTGTTAGGTTTTGTGGCTTGTGTTTCCTCTTGAATATTTATTTTTGTATCTTTTCATCCTAGTTTCATGATTCCATTTGATTATATCTTTAATAAGTTAGGCAATCTTTATAGTGGTACCCACACTTTAATTGTTGATAGTTTCAATCCACCAGCTAGTGCTGATCACTTTATAGACTTATAAATTGACTTTTTAAATAAATTGTCAGTCATTAAGGCTGGTATTTATTTTGTTTTCTTAGGTTTAATAAATTGCCTTAGTCCTTACTTCACTTCATATAAGCTCTTAGGAGCCTTAGTGCAGTTATTACTGCAAACTTTGCCCACCTTTTTATACTTGAAAAATATATATATTCTTAGTTTAAAAGCCTTAGTCTATTATAATTTACCCCAAGCCTTCAGACCTTACACTTTCAGTTAAAACACGTGAATTGTGCTCCACCACGGACAACAACCATTCACGGGCATCCTATGAAACCTTTGTCATCACATGGTAAACTTGAGATTTTTGACTAAGACTAGAGCCTAAATAGAATGATTGGGCTGACAAAACTTCACGCAAAATTTCATTAGTGGGTGGAGCAGGAAAATAACCCAGGCACCAAAATGACATGACACAACAGAAATAAGAGCAGATGATCCCGTCTCAACAACTGTTACCAGAGATGAAAACCACAAAATAAAGAAAAGCCCAAACTGAAAACCAAAAAAGAGCTGATTTAAATAAACATGATAAACACAGATATCTCAACGGAACAAGAGAAAAGAAACACAAATTCATAACAAACTTCTTCCAAAAACTCAGACGTCAAAGAGTTGAGTAATGTAACAGAAATCACAGGAAAATAAGAAGCTGTCTCCATGTGGTGTGGAATAACCCACCAAATTCACATAGAGTTAATTATTAACCACCAATTCAGCTTTAAATACTTTTTTGTGAAATTTCCAAATGAGATACTAGGGTTAAGTAAAATAATTAAACCCAATCAGAAAAGCCCTAGATAAATGGCCTGCAAGAGAATCAGAGTGTCTTCAGTATAAAATTCAGGACATTGGGATATCACATGAGTTTCAGCCTTTAAGGGGGAAGGAACAGCACTGAGATTGACAGGCATTGAATTAACATTTGGCAGCAACAACAACAAAGTACCAACGTCAGGTCCCCATCTTCCCGTAATAATACAGCTAAGGATTAAATTGTAGGGAATGTAGCGCAGCAGGTCAACTACAGGATGCATTTGAAAATAAAGTTAGACCAAAGTATATTTTATTTTATTGAGTAAATTTTTGTGAGGACTCAACTCTTAAGAGTTGAAACAGTGAAAATTATTCAATATATATCAAAAATTGACTAAGCAATACTGCCTGGATCCTGGGCTCCTATTCCTTCCACATTGTCAAGTGAGTATCTAGTCAAGTTTGCAAAGAACCCTTGAGTGACCAACTTCTGATGACCATGCTGATAAATAAAATCATATCAGGTTATCCTCAAATTACGTCAATTTATCAACGTCAGCTTACATGGGGGAATTGGATTCAACTGGCAAACTGGAGCAACTGTAGCCCATTTTTGATCAACTGTTTGATTAGAGTCTGTTAAATCAGTCAATTATGTTAAAGGTTTTTTGGCTTTTTGAGCCTTTCTACTTGTCCAAATAATCCCTGGCATTATGAAATTTACTGTGACAGGCGGGGTGCTATATAAGCCCACAGAGCCCCTCTGATACTGTATTATCATTTTTAAATAAAAGGGTTATTAGACATTAGTTTACCCATTTGTTACCTTATTTTATTCTTGCCATTTACCAAATCAGTTTCAGATTGTCTGGGCTACCTGTCTCTCTGCCCGCAGTTTATCATCCTCCTGATGCTCACTTTGGCCCCGTCTACTATATAAAATATCCTCTGAAGCCCAAATACAAGGAATTTACCCTGAATAATATACTTAAAGCAGATTTCCTGGTGTCATGAATCCACTCATTGGTAAGTCTCTCTCCAATGGAGTGAAGGAGAGCTCCCAAGTTAAATTTGACTAGAGTGGACCCTACTGGGATCCCTATCATTAATATGTGCAAGAGGTGATCAAATAGACGGAATCTCCACAGGAAGTGAATGAAATGGTTTAAGAGATAATAGATGCTTGTATATCTTAAACCAACCAGGGGGCCTTGGGATAAATAATGGGGGGAGTTGTGCTGTTTTTACATAGGGGGCATGGCAACAATGTGGACTGAAATGATACCAAATGGAGTCTTCTGATTTATTGATGGGGTAGGTTCAGGAGTTTTGAAGTTCACATTGGCTTGCCCATAACTAATTAACACACAAAACACCCATACAATGAGGATGAGCTTCATGTTGTTGGAGAAGAGCCTTTTGGATCTACTAATCAAGTTTTAGATGTTTTTGAAAATAGATTTATTGGCTAAGATAGGAATAAAAATTGTTGGAGCAATTTTCTCAGGAGGGGGAGGTCAGTTTATATAATGAGTGAAAATGTGAGGATAGTAAGAGTGGTTACCAGAGGCTGCTGCAAGGATTGATTATGAAGTATTGTCTTGCAGGACTGCAGCAAGCTGCAGCCTGCAAGGCAGGAAGCAGTAAGGTTTCTGATGCTTGCATGAAGCATTTGGACTGAAGTTTGTGTGTTTGAAAGGTTTTTTATTTGGATAAGAGTTATTTCCTTAGTTTGGTTGATCTTTAATTTCTGATTGGTAGTTTAGGGTGGCAGGAGTTGCAGTGGATACTTCAAAGGATGTTTGTGCACTTTGATTGGTGGTTTTAAATACTGGGGTGTTTTTGCTTAATTTAGATTTTATATTGGAATCCTTCTGATCATCCTTGTTGTTGTTGCTGTTGTTGTCCAAACCTGAGTTTCTTGGCTTTATAATAGGATTTATTAAGTTCAAAGGGGTTTTAAAACTTTTTTGCATTAAGTTTTCAATTTAAAGAATATAAGTGTCATAACTGTACTGTTTTAGCAGAGTTACAAGGGGAAAATATTTAGAAACTAGATAACATTCTTTATTGAGAGATAATGATTATATAGTTGGTGTGAATCATGGGTAACAGGAACATGATAATGTTGATCACACAGTTGGATGGTAAAGGGGGTGGCTTGATCCTGGTAATGAGTCAAGCGCAAAAACAAGGTATCCACTGTAGGGAATCATCTTCTGTTTGTGTTGTTGTATTTGGAAATTTGAGTTGACTTCCTAGCTTGGCTTCAAGTGACTGGATAATTGGATTGCGGGTCACAAACTTTCTTACTTGTAACCTTGCTGGCAAGTTGAGCCTGCTGTTTCAACAACCCCCCTACCAAAGGTTGGCCTCCTCTGGAGGTAGGTTGTCAGGAGCCCAGTTGCCATACTGGACTAACTGTTGTTCTGTGGCGGGCAGGGAAGTTTTGCGTTGCTTTTGTCTTGCTTTGCAGGGTCTCAGGCAATCATGGTGGAGGATTTTGTCTTGTTTACATTTCCCAAGCCCTTGCACAAGGTAAGTGTTATTTTTTACCTCTAGGATGATTGCTGGGCCTACTTATTTGGGCTGTAGTTTGCTTTTATTGATGTTCATGACCCAAACCTTGTCCCCAACTTCATATCTATCTTGGATGGGGACAAATTTTTTTTGCAGACGCTTGTTTTCCTTTTCTGTTTAATTACTGTTGGCTTCTACAGCTTGAGGATCTGATCAAGGGGGTACTTTTCTTGGAATTTCCTGCTTGGGCCCTGTCAATTCTTGAATGATATTGGGCTGTGTCCCGTATTATTGCAACCGAGGTTCAAACCTCGCCTGCTAACGTATCTTACAATACACAGGGGGCACTTGATGAGTTGCCCCTTGACGTATCTAATGTTATTAATGGATATGATGGCAATGTCAAATGGCGGGCACTTCATCCTAATTAGGAGTGTTGCCAATTTGACCCACTGATCCCCGCACAAGTTATTCCTTAGCTCCAAACCCTACATGGAACTCCGCACTATGCCACCCCATTGTGGCCTTGTGGCTTCTCCATTTAATATATATTAACCACAATACCCTACAATAAACAATACCTTACTCTTATTATTCTGTCCTTTCCTATTGGACTGTTGTTGTCCCCAATTCCAAGTACTGAACTCTCATTGGTTCAGTTGCAACAGTGGTAGCAGAAGTAGGTTCTGACCTATTTCAAAAACAAAATCCCCCCAAGAAAGGACAGAGTACGGGCTGCATGGCTACTCCACAACAAGAGATGTTTCTTCCAATCCCCAAGGAGGACATTCCTGAAGGATATGTCATCTATCAAGATCAGTTAGTTCTTACCAGTGTATACAATTGGCTCCGCCTTGGGCAGTGTGACGCTAGCGTCACCCCGCCACAGTTGGACCTGTCGCAATGTATGCTCAATCTCCAACTAGAGTCCTTCACTGGCAGTGTCAAAGGAGCTGACATTGTCAGTTGGCTCCAGTCCACTGAAACGCGCCTCTGTATCTGTCAGGTTCCCGAGTCCATGTGGGTTGCCACGGCATCTGGCCGCCTTACGGGGGCCGCCGTTGTGTGGTTCACCAACTGGGCCAGCCAGGAGTTTGACGTCACCTGGGCAACATTTTGAGATGCCACCAAGTCCCAATATAGCAAAACCTTATCCCCCATTATCTTGGGGAGTCCCCTCCTAGCCATCAAGCAGACTGGTTCCGTCCCCAAGTATCTTGCTGCGTGGCAACAAGCTCTTGCTGCCGCCCCCAAAGCAGTGATCAATGGGAACACCATGTTGCTCACTCTCATTGTCAATGGATTAAAACCCCATATTTGCAAGTGGGTTCCTGTTGGCCGCTGCACCTCTATTGACAACTGTTATAAAGCCATTGTAGAGGCCAGTAACCAGGCCTCAATGGGCTTCTGCCGCACCAACAATGCTCCACCCCAACCACGTCCCGCACCCAACAATGGCCAAGGTCAAGTGGGCTGTTGCCAACCCCGTCAACAAGAAAGTGCAACTAAACGCCCCCGCAAGGGAGAGCTCCAGCTAGCGCTAATCAAGGACCAGGGAAAAGCCTGGGGGTTGTAACAACAAGAGGCCTTACAACCCCAACTGACCCACCCTCTCAGCCCTTGCTTGCAAGGAACTCCTGCGACTACAATCTTCACAAGGTTGAAACTCTGGACGTCTTTCAGGTCCATAGTGATGACCCCGTGTTGCAAGCTGCCCACTCCTCAAATAAAGTAACACACTTGTCCTATCCCTTCTGTTTCCGTGGGAACACCCACAAATTACTGGTAGATACCGGGGCCAACCACACTATGGTAGATCAGGCGTTTGCTGACTCCCAGCAATTAGACCAAGTACCCAGAAGATTCAAAGCAGTACGCGTAGCTAATTCCTGCAGAATTGCCATCACCCACAAGACAGTGCCCTTCTCTGTAAGAATGGGGAACGTCCAGGTTAAGCTCTCTGGACCAATCATGGCAGGCCTTGGCCAAGACGTGATTGCTGGCCTCAACTGGCTCTGGTATAACCGCCCTTACATTGACTGGGATACCTCTGTCATCACCCTCAATAGAAATGGGGTGGGTTTTCAGATTTACCCCATGGAAATGAACAAACTACTACATGACACTGTGTTTTTCAGAATAACAGAAACAGGCTTATATAATTTCAAGGGGGGAAACTAGACTTTAACCAATGTTCAGTTGAAGTTATCTGTGAAGAACCATCTGCAGTCCCTCCCTTGTCAACATCACCACCACCAGCACTAGCTGCACTCCTTGAGGAGTACAAGGATGTATTCAGTGAAACACTCAAACAACTACCTCCACCCCGGGAGATCCAGCATGCTGTACAACTTCAAGGATTGTTACCTAAAGCACAATCATTATACTGTCTCACACTAAAGGAAGATGAAACCCTCTGCCAGCACCTTGTGGACGCGCTTGATAAGGGATTTATTTGCCCCTTGCTCTCTCCATACGGGGTGGCAGTCTTCTTTGTAGCTAAGAAGGATGGGTCTCTTTGCCTGGTCACAGACTACCGCGCCCTAAATGAGATGACAGTTAAAAATAAGTACCCCCTGCTGCTGATTGACAACCTTTTTGATACACTTGCAGGTGTGAAGGTCTTTAGCAAGATTGATCTCACCACGGGGTACAACCAGGTCCGCATTGCACCAGGGAATGAGGCAAAAACTGCCTTCCGCACACGCTACAGGTTGTTTGAGTGTTGTGTCATGAACTTTGGAATGACCAACGCTCCCTCCACCTTTGCCATGTTGATGAACAAAGCCTTCAAGGAACTGATTGGGAAGTGTGTGGTTGTGTACCTTGACGACATTACTGTCTTCAGTCAAGATCAAACCACACATCTCCAACACCTCCATGCTGTCCTCAACACCCTTCAGGAAAACCAGCTAAAAGCTAAACCCTCCAAATGTGAGTTTCTCAAGTCAGAGTTATTATTCCTTGGGCACACCATCTCTGCCCAAGGGATAAAGCCCAATCCTGCCAAAAACAAGGCAATCACTAGCATGCTGCCCCCCACTGATGTGGGCCAAGTGTGAACATTCTTGGACATGGTTGCCTATGTACGCAAGTTCATCCCCAATTGCAGGGAACTAATTGCACCTCTCACTGAGCTCCTCAATACCAAACAACGCTTCCATTGGACCCCTGCCAGAGATCAAGCCTTTGAGACGTTGAAGCAAAGGCTCACAACAGCACCAGTACTGCCGTTCCCTAACCAAACCCAACAGTACAAACTTGAGACTGACGCCTCTGACAGGGCCATAGGGGGCGTGCTAAGGGTATAAACTGATGATGGCATCTTCCTCCCCGTAGCATATGAATCCAGGAAGCTCACTGACGGGGAACAACGTTATCCCATCCATGATAAAGAGCTGGCAGTCATTGTACACTGTGTTGAGAAGTGGTGTTGTTACTTGGAAGGTGCAACCTTCCCACCCCGCGTTCTGACAGACCATAAGTCACTCCAGTATTTCAACACACAGTCTCATCTGACACGCCACCAAGCAGGATGGGTTGAACGTCTATCACCTTATCAACTACGCATCAAATATAAGCCTGGAAAAGAACTTGTTACAGCCAATGCACTTTCACAACTCTATGTAGCGGCCATCACTGGGGACAACAGTCTGGACCCAGACTGGCCCATGCTATACCTGCGCCCTGAGGCAACCTGCTACAAGGGCCTTAACTTGGTCACTATCTCCAAGCTGAAGGACAACAAAAGTTAGTTCACTATTAATGCTGGAAACGTCTGCCGCCAAGCAAAGACAGGTGAGAAGACGCTGTATATTCCCACCACACAACAAGGAGACACCATCTTGCACTACCACCAAACCTTGGGTCACATCAGAGGATGTAACCTCTTCAAGATCATGAAACGTAAGGTGTGGTGGCTGCGCATGCGCCAAGACATCTTGGAACTCCTTGAGACATGTGTATTGTGTGAAAGGAATACGTCCAAACCTGCACCTCCTAAGTCTGTCCTATCCATCAAGGCTATGGAACCCTTCAAACAGTAGGCCCTTGACATTGTGGGACCGCTTCCCAAAGACAGATTGGGTAAGAAGTATATTATCACCGCTATCAATTATTTCACGTGTTGACCAGTGGCCTGGGTCACAACCAACCACACCGCCACCACTGTTACCCGCTTTATTGGCAAGGAGATTGTGGCTTGCTTTGGGCAACCCAAACGTCTCATCACAGATGGTGGGCCCAAACTTGTTGGACACGTCGTGAAAGCATACTGCGTCAAGAACGTGCTCCAGCACATAGTCACAACCCCCTACCATCCGCAAGCCAACGGGCGTGTAGAACAGTTAAATGGTTCCCTGGTTCAATTGATTGCCAAGCTCTCACAAGAGCACCCTAATACTGCGTGGACTGAACACCTTCCCACTGCCCTACTGATCCTGCAAGCAAGAATCAACAGGGGCACTGGGTTCAGTCCTAACACCCTGGCCTTTGGAACACCTGACAGTCTGACAGGGGTTGAACAGGGGAAACTACAGTTCAAGGTTCCCAACAAGCCCCCCTTAGTGCCAACTCCCTCCCTAGACCAATGGTGCGCCAAAGCCCAGAAGATCAAACACAAGCAGATTGCAGGAGGGACAAAACACCTCAAAGCTAGATACGCTGTAGGTGACCCTGTCTACACCCTCAATCCCAATTCTGCTGAATTAGAACCCAACCACCTAGGGCCCTTCAAGGTAGCTGCTGTCTATGACAACCACACCTACCAACTTGAGGATGCCCAGGGAAACACCAAGAAACTTCACCATGATTGCTTGCGCCCCTGCTGTGCCATCCCCACACAAAGGTTGTTTGTGCAGATCTTCCCAGACCTTCTTCAGACTCCAGTCCTGGTGTCTGACAATGAGCAGGGGGCAAGGGGGGGTGTTGCAACCGAGGTTTGAACCTTGCCTGCTAATGTATCTAACGTTATGAATGAATCTGATGGCAATGTTGAATGGCAGGCACTTCATCCCAATTAGGAGAGTTGCCAATTCGGCCCGCTGATCCCTGCACAAGTCATTACTTGGCTCCAAACCCTACATGGAACTCCCCACTATGCCACCCCATTGTGGCCTTGTGGCTTCCCCATTTAGTATATTAACCACAATACCCTACAATAAATGATACCTTACTCTTATTATTCTGTCCTTTCCTATTGGACTGTTGTCTTCCCCAATTCCAAGTACTGAACTCTCATTGGTTCAGTTGCAACAGTATAACAGCTCAACAAGTCTTTTTCTGGTGGATCTGTTCACCTGGGTTTGGCACACAAGTAGCGCAGTCAATAGCTGCTTATACCAGTCCTCAGGTCTCCTGGTAGTGAGCTTGGCCAAGGCTTGCACAAGGCTGCCATTTAGCCGCTCTAAACTTCCATTGGCCTTCAGGTGGTATGGTGTTGTCATGGTGTGTTTGATCCCATTTTTATTGAGGTATACATTGTTGTCTTCAGAGGTCAATTCTTTCCCTCCGTCAGTTATCAGGAGTTTTGGCTTTCTGAACTTGTTGATTATTTCTCTTCCTATGAACTGCCGCACATTGTTACCAGTGTGCTCCTTTACTGTTTGGGCTACTGGCCATTGTGTAGCAAAGTATATAGCAGTGATGATGTATTTCTTATTATTGTGTTTCCCTGGCATGGGGCCAACAATGTCCAGGGCCCACACCTTGAAGGGTAGCTGCATGTGAATGGGCAGAACTGATTTAGGTGGGGCTTTGCTTTTTGCAAATTTCTTGCATACTTCACAATGTTCTAGGACTTCTTAAACATCACAATATAAGGCTGGCCACCAGGCCTTGTTTTTAAGGAACTCATATAGATTTTGTCTCTTGGTATGTCCAAGGTCTCTGTGATAGCGTAGGATGGTGTCTACCCGCTGGTGCGTGGGGATGTAGGGAATAGTTGTGCCGTCAGAAAATTTTCTAGTAGGGTCCTGTATATGTCAGCAAATAGGTGTTATTTTTGATGACTGTTTTTTTGGTGATATTGGTTGTGCCTGCGGGGAACCCTTTGTCTTTTGTATGGAGTACTAGGAGAGGCCAGTCTGGGTTGAGCCCATTTTCTCCCCTAGAAGCGCAGACATACAGGCGGGACAGAGCGTCTGCCATGGCAAGTTTGGCCCTGGGCTTAAATTGGATGAGCATGTTAAACCTTTCTAAGACTTCCATCCACCGCGCTTGGCAGCATGACAGGTTTGCTTGTGTCTTGAAATAGATGAGAAACTTATGATTGGTTAGTGCTGTGAATTCTTCCTGCTGTTCCAGGTAACAGCGCCATTTGACTAGGCAATGTACAATGGCCATGAGTTCTTTGTTGTGGATAGGGTATCTACACTTGCCATCTGTCAACTTTTGTGATTTGTAGGCCACAGACAGGAAGTCACCCTTATTATTTTTGATTTTTAGTACTCCCCCAATGGCTGTGTTGGAAGCGTCAGTTTTCATTTGGTATTCCCTGTCATGTTTGGGGTATTGCAGGATGGGAGCTGTCGTGAGTTTCTCTTTGAGACAACTAATACAGAGGTCATGTTGGGGGGTCCATACAAACTTAGATTTGGCGCCAGTTATGGCGGATAAGGGGACAGTCAAGACGCCACAGTCAGGTATGAAGCGGCATACATAGGCCACCATCCCCAGGAAAGTATGGAGTTCCAACTTATCCTTGGGTGGCGGCATCTTGCAGATGGCCTGTATTGTTTGACTGTCAGGTTTGATGCCGTCTTTTGAGACAATGTGCCCCAGGAAAGGCAGTTGCTTGCGGAAGAACTGGCACTTGGAGGGCTTGGCCAGCAGCTTGTGTTGTGACAGGGTAGCAAAGACTGTCTCTAGGTCTTTGTGGTGCTGCTCTACCAAGTGACTATAGACAATTATGTTGTCTAGGTAGACTAAAGCATGCTTGTCTATGTGGGGTGTAAATACTTTGTTCATGAAGGTTACAAAGGTGGACAGGGCATTTGTCATGCCAAAGTTGAGCACCACACATTTGTAGGAGCTGTATTTAGTGCAGAAGGCTGTTTTGGGGATGTCTTCCTCTTTGATGCAAATCTGGTTGTAGCCTGCAGTTAGATCAATCTTGAAGAAGACTGTGGCTCCTCCCAAGGCATTGAAGAGGCCGTCAATCAGTGGTAGTGGGTAACAATTCTTGATGATAACTTTGTTCAGGGCTCAGTAGTCTATGACCAGACGTAAGGTACCATCCTTCTTGGCCACAAAGAACACAGCGGCTTCAAAGGGAGATTGTGAAGGGCGGATAAGTCCTTTCTCCAACTCTTCCTTGAGGTAAGCCCACAGAGTGTTGTCTTTGTTTGGGGTCAACCTGTAGATAGGATGCGCTTTGGGTACAGCTCCTTTGAGTTGGGTGGAGTGTTAAATGTGTTTTTCTGGGGGCAACCCAGGTAGAGCTTCCTTGAAGATTTCTGGATGGTGGGTCACAATTTTGCAATCCTGAGGCATGGAGGTATCCTGGTGATCTTTAAAGTGTATAATCTTGCACTGGCAGGAGTCCCAGTCAATTTCCTTCAGGTTTTACTTTTTGTCCAGAGTCTCTGTGATGCGTACAAAGACATGGTCACATAGGAGTTGGTTCACAGAGTCAGGGTAGATCTGGTGGTTGACACCTTCACATTTGATGGTCAACACCGAGGTTGCCCAGTCTATGTGAGGGTTGTTGTCAGGAATGCATTTGCTACCTTTCCTGACAACAACAAGGAAATATTGACAGATTCAGTGTCCAAAAATCCTTCTCCCAATATGGGATTTTCCCCAGGTCCTAGAAATGAATTATTAGTATGTAGTATCAGTCCTAAATTACCTTTTAATTACCTTGGATCAGGCTTGGATGCCATCTTCCTGGCCAACACAGGGATTGAACCCGGGTCCTCACGGTCATTGTTTAATCTCCTAAACAATGTTAGTAATTCAAATTCAAACTTACCTTCAACATCTCTCAAAAAGACTATCTGCAGCCAATCAGATGTTACAACCGCGCCTGAAGACTGTGAACTCAAATTTGCTTCAAACTTGAATATGGCTATAAAAACACCAGGCTCTGTACTTGAAATCAATCAAGTAAAACATTGTTTGCCCTCTTCTGGTGATGTGGTTGCACACTAGAAGGCCCCCCAAGCTGTTGCTTCTCTAACAGCTAGGGTAAATGACACCCAGCTGTTTGGAGAAGCCTCAGCAGGGGCTATTGATATTTAAAATATATTTTTTTACTTTTAAATCAAAGCTCCCCCTGCCAAGTTTCCCTCCCCAATTTCCCCATGAATTCTCCAATCCCCCCTGGATTTACAATTTAAACAGCTCTTGACAGTCTATAAAAAGGCACCATTTGTCATAGTGTTTGATTGTTCAGTTAATAAAGTCAATTTACCAACCTAGTTGATTTTTCTTTTTGCCTGCTCTCAAATCCTGAAATCAAACACCATGATGCTACCCAAGTCTTCCTAATGAGGACCATTTGGGTATAAATGATTGGTTTGGTTGCTCCTTGTACAGTCCCTTACTGCAAGCCTTTCTTTTGGAACCAGAGCAGATTCTGGTTTGCCTCCTCCTGATTACTTGGACAAGTTGTGGCGCCAAGTGGTACCAGGCGTATGGTAAACCTCCACCCCACTGTCACTGAATCCCTCAATCACAGAGGAACCACAGGTCATGGGGGCCAGTCCGCCCAGTCCTTCTTTATTTCATCCCATGGCTTCTGTTTTCCTCCTAAGTTATCTTGGAGCTTACTTCCTGTTGGGAAGATTTAATCCCCTTTTGGGTTGATATCATTTTATTGGAGAATTTTTCCATATGGGGATGGTCTTCCTTCCAATTGGTTCTCTAATCACTGGGTTGAACCCATCTGCAGCCATACACCTTTTGGGTGGTATTTTTCCAAGCAGATGGGTTCCTGACGGTTGTTTTTTTGCAACTAATCCAGACCCAGCATAATGTCAAACTTTGGAAAATCAATGACAGGACCCAAGATGGTGGAGTGTAGGTTCTTGAGCATGACAGAAAACAGGGCAGTTTCCCTTATCACAGCAATGTGGTGTTCATCAGCCAAGACCACGTTTTAATCCGCAAAAAATTAGTGGCTAGCTTGAACTTATCCACAAAGCTGCTTTTGACTAGAGTTTGATCTGCGCCTGAATCCAGGCGTGCCAAGCCTGTGTAACTGAAAACCCGGAAAGGATATGAGATCAGTTTATTGGGATGTCTGACAATGGTGTACAGTACCAGGTCTTCTGAGGGTACTTGGATCATTAGGCATTGGTCCATGTCCTTGGGTCAGTACTCATCATTGGGCAAGTCAGGAGTTGTGCAGAGAGAGCTTGGCTTGCTTAATGCTCTCCCTGGGCTTTTCCCTTGTCTTAATTGTCTTGTGTGGCAGTGATACAGAAATGGGTAAAATTTTAATGGCTGTTGTTCCCACTTCCATGTCCATTTGAACCTGCAGGTTTATGGTTTTTGTTGCTCCTGTTGCTTCCAGGGGGTGGTCAAGTGGAACGCCCACCTGTGTGAGAGTCCTTGGGTCTCTCTTGTTTCCCAGTTTGTGCCTTGTGGAGAGTGTTGGATTTTTGTTCTGATTTCTCTGCCTCATGATACAGGATCTTTAAATTGGTCACCTGGTCCAGGTTCACATGTCTCATTACATGCAATTTGAGGGCATCATAGTACATGAGGTGTATGACTGGGGTGTCAAAGGTCATGTCAGACGGTGCGCGTAGTTGGAGTTCCTTGTAGGCGCGGGTGAGTTCCTTCACAGTGCCTGTCTGGGTTAAGTTCTTTACTTGATGTATGATCATGATTTAAGTGTTCTTAAGCACAAATATTGCCAAGAAGTCTTGTTTTAAGTTGTCCCAGTTCTTCTTGGTATGTTCTTTGTGCCACTTGTTGCACCAGGTCTAGCGTTGTGGGTAAGTTGGATGGAGATTTCTGCAATCCAAAATTGCTGCAGGCATTCCATCTGGGCCAGCTTGCTCTGAGCGGACTGGATCTGTGCAGCAGTGTTGTTGTTGTTGGCCCTGGCAAAAGGTTCCAAGGCAGTGCTTCAGAGTCTTTGGACTACGTAGGCGGGAATAAGTGTTTTTCAGTTGGTTGCAGGATGGTGGCAGCTGTCTGGAAGAACCCTTGAGCAGACATGGTGTTGAAGGCAGGTAGCAGGATCACCGTGTTCTGGTACAGGACAAAACCATCAGGTATCTCAGTACCAGGGGTGTACAGAGTCCAGTCCAGTGGGAGGCCAGACATGATTCTGTCAAGGTTTTGTTGGCCGCAGCAGGTACAGGTAACAAGCAAAAAATTGCAAGATAAGGTAGGATGGAGAACCTACCTGTTGTCAAGGGTCTAGATGTACAAGCATTCTGGCTACCGCCCTCCTACTTAACATCCAGCCATTGTCCAATTTAGTCCCCTTCTAATATACCGTTTGACATACCAAGAATGGTAACCAAGCAATATCACCTGACTGTCCAAGTATCCAGTGGCTCAAACCCATCTAGAACATGATCAACCCCTAGGTTTGATCCAACTAAATCCCCGCCACAGCCAAGTCTATATAAGTCTAAAGTATTATACAATAAAATATACTTCTCTTTTTTCTTAATTTCATATTTGAAGCTTCCCCAAAAGGCGCTCCTTATCACTGGTAGCAGCTGCAGTTTTTTGACCACGCTCATGAGAGAGAAAATGACTGACCAAAACCTGCCCACCTTTGCTCACATAATCAACCAGGCCACATCCCAGGAGACCTGGAAAACTTACTTCTGCACCCACAACATCAAAAAAGATATACCTAGTGGATACACTATATTTGAAGGTCTGGTTATGCGCAAAGCATGCACCAAGATTATTCAATACAGTCACTCTCTTCAACCACAAACAAACTCAATACCACCTATCACAGGTGAAGTGACCAACACCAAATACATTGGTATTGAAAATTTCTTTGGTAAAAACAAAGAAAACTTCATCAACTGGCTAGACCACTCAGCCGCTAAACTCTGCGCCAGCCGCATCCTGCATGAAAAATGGGTCCAGGAAGCCAGCAAGCGCCTGTAAAAGGCCGCAGCTAACTGGTTTGCCACCTGGGTTGGCTCACAAACTGAAGACCAGCTTTACAACTGGGAAGAGTTCAAAGTGGACATCACGCACAATTTCCGCGTCACCAAATCCCTCCAATATATCACAATACAGCTCAGTGATCTTCCTCAAAAGACCACTATTGCAGCTTACGCCAACAAATTTAAGGAAATATGTTGCAAAATCCAAAACCCAGCACAAGCTGACAATGTACATACCAGAGCATCATTCATCAACAGAATGAAACACTCTGTTGCTGCCCTCATCTGCCCAGAGGCTAAAACCTCCATGCCTGCGCTCATTGCAGAAGCCAAGCGCACTGAAAAACGTGCAAACATGGAATATGCTACATGCAACAGCAATTGCTCCTCAAATGGCAAAAGCAGAGAAAACTCCAATGTCAACAAACGCCAAAACACCAACCATAACAACAACAACTCTAATTGCAACAATGACAATCACAGCCAAAGTGCAAACTGCTCCCATCCCAAGAAAGAGGACACTGCCAAAGTTAACAATGCTGAAGTAGCAACCCGCTATGAATATGACCCCACATTCTCTGGACTTGAAGGTCTCAAAACAGAGGAACAGGGAAAAGAGGAGGGGGAACAGGATTAAGTGCCCCTATCTCCCCCCAACTTGACAAGAAATTTTACCAAGGCACAAACTTTGCTGCTCACATCCCCTGTGTCCCACAATCCTTTATTTTTATGAACTTAAAAATTAAAGCTTGCTCACAACTTCTTTTCTACCCATGCACTTACAAATCACATACACATAAAATTTTATTTGACTCTGGTACACAACAAACTATGGTTAGCAAACCTTTTGTAACCAAGTACAAAATATCAGTTGTCAAATCCAACTTCAAATACGCCAGAATGGCAGATAAATCAAAGGTTCTACTCAAAGGGAAAACAACTCCCTTCAGAATTGACCTCCAAGGCATAAAAATGTCCATCAAAGGACTTGTCATGAACAACATAAACTACGACATTGTAGAAGGCATGGACTGGTTCATCCGAGTGAACCCCAGCGTATGTTGAAAAATAAAAACCATGACCATCAAATGCAATGGAGTCAATTTTAACATCCTCAAAGAACCCAATGACCTAATTCTAAGAGATACAGTATTTTTCCAAGTCATAAATCAAGATGACTCTGAATATCTAACCAAAGATAGTACCCTCTACATAAAAAGTTACACTGAATTCAATAACATACAAACAACCAAAATCCAATGCCCAGAACTTGTGGCACTCCTAAATGAATACGCTCATGTATTCAAGGAAGAACTCACAGAGCTACCCCCCCCAAACAGGAGGTAAAACATGGCATCAACTTATGCAAGGCCATGCCTAAACCTTCACCCCTCTACAGACTCTCCCCCATGGAGACACAAACCCTCAAAACCCATATTGAGGACAACCTAGCTGTCAAAACCGCAGGCTTGACCCGCCAGCAAGGTTCCAACCAAGCGGGTTTGTGACCCACAATCCAATTACCCAGTCACTCAAAGACAGACTAGGAAGTCAACTCGGATTACCAAATTCATCAACATGAACAGACAATGATCCTTCACAGTGGATACCTTGATTTGGCGCTTGACTCATTAGCAGGATCAAGCCACCCCCTCTTTCATCTAACTGTGTGATCACCAATCATGTTCCTGCTATCCATTGATTCACAATAGCTATATAATCACTATCTCACAATAAAGATTATTATCTATCTCCTAAATATTTTTCCCCGTGTAACTCTGCTAAAACAGCACAGTTACGACATTGGTAGCACAGGTAAGCTCTCCATCCTACCTTATCTTGAAAAATTCCGCCTGTTGCCTACACACGCTGCGGCCAACAAATCTTTGACAGAATTATGTCTGGCCTCCCGCCTGGCTGGACGCTGTATGCTCCTGGTACCAAGATACCTGATGGCTTTGTCCTCTACCAAAACACAGTGATCCCGCTACCTGCCTTCAATGCCCTGTCCGCCCAATGTTTCTTTCAGGCGCCCTCCTTGGTGCCACAACCAGCTGACAAAACCACCATGCCCACCTATGTTGCACAAAGACTTTGCAGCGCTGCCTTGGAGCCCTTTGCAGGGGCCAACAACAACAATGCTGCCGCATGGATCCAGTCCGCCCAAAGCAAGCTGGCTCAGATGGAATGCCCACAGCAATTTTGGATTGCAGAGATTTACATTTTTCTGACCCATGACGCTGGCACCTGGTGTGGCAAGTGGCACAAAGAGCACACTGAAAAGAACTGGGACACTTTCAAACAGGACTTCTTGGCGAGATTTGTGCTTAAGGATACGGCACTCATGATCATACGCCAAGTAAAGAACCTAACCCAGACAGGCACTGTGAAGGAACTTACCCATGCCTATGAGGAACTCCGTCTCTGCGCCCCATCCAATATGGCCTTTGACACCCCAGCAACACACCTCATGTACTATGACGCTCTCAAGTTGCACGTGATGAGACATGTGAACCTGGACCAGGTTACCAACCTGCAAAGCCTGTACCGTGAGGCGGAAAAAGCGGAACATACATCCAACGCCCTACACAAGGCACAGACTGGGAAACAAGAAAGACCCAAGGACTCACATTCAAGCAGGCGCTCCTCTCAACCACCTCCTGGAGGCAACAGTAACAACAACCACAAGCCCACAAACTCAAATGGAAATGGGAATGGGAATGGGAATAACAGCCAATCAAATTGTACCCATTTCTGTGTCACCGCCACCCAAGGCAACCAAGATGAGGGAAAAGCCCGGGGAGAGCACTAAGCAAGCCAAGCTCTCCCCACGCAACTCCTTACTTGCCCAACAATGAATACCAGCCCAAGGACGTGGACCAATGCCCAATGATCCAAGTACCCTCGGAAGACCCAGTACTATACACCATTGCCAGACATCCCAATAAATTGATGTCTTACCCTTTCTGCTTTTGCAGTTACACAGGCTCAGCACTCTTGGACTTGGGCACAGATCAAACCTTAGTCAACAGCAGCTTTGTGGATAAGTTCAAGCTGGCCACTAATCCTTTGCGGATTGAAAACGTGGTCCTGGCTGATGAACATCACATTGCCGTGACAAAAGAAACTGCTCCCTTTTCTGTCATGGTTGAGAATCTCCACTCCACCATACAAGGTCCCGTCATTGACTTCCCTAAGTTTGACATTGTACTGGGACTAGACTGGTTACGGAGAAACAACCCTCACGTGGACTGGGCAACCTCAGTGCTGACCATCAAGCGTGAAGCTGTCAACCACCAAATCTACCCAGACGCTGTAGACCAACTCCTACAAGACCACGTCTTTGTATGCATCATGAAGACTTTGGACAAGAAGGAAAACCTGAAAGAAATTGACTGGGACTCCTGCCAGTATGAAATCATACACTTCAAGGATCACCAGGACACCTCCACACCGTAAGATTGTGACATTGCGGCCCGGCACCCAGAAATCTTCAAGGAGGCGTTACCTGGGCTACCCCCTGAGAAACACATCCAACACTCTATCCAACTCAAGGGGGCTGTACCCAAGACACGCCCCATTTACAGGCTGACCCCAAACAAGGATGACGCCCTGCGCGCCTATCTCAAGGAGGCACTGGAAAAAGGACTTATCCACCCCTCACAGTCTCCCTTTGGGGCTGCCGTATTCTTTGTGGCTAAAAAGGATGGTACCTTGCGCCTGGTCACGGACTACCGCGCCTTGAACAAAGTCACCATTAAGAATTGCTACCCATTACCACTGATTGACTATCTCTTTGACACCTTGGGAGGAGCCTCTGTCTTCTCCAAGATCAATCTAACTGCAGGCTACAACCAGATTCTCATCAAGGAGGAAGATATCCCCAAGACAGCCTTCTGCACTAAGTATAGTTCTTACAAATGTGTGGTACTCAACTTTGGCATGACCAATGCCACGTCCACTTTTGTAACCTTCATGAACAAAGTGTTTGCGCCACACATAGGCAGACACGCCCTCGTGTACCTGGACAATATCATTGTCTACAGCCCCTTGGTGGAACAGCACCACAAAGACCCGGAGGAAGTCTTTGCAACCCTGGCACAACACAAACTGTTGGCCAAGCCCTCCAAATGCCAGTTCTTCCGAGAGCAACTACCCTTCTTGGGACACATAGTCTCAAAAGACAGCATCAAACCCAACAGTCAAAAGATACAAGCCATCTTCAAGATGCCACCTCCCAAGGACAAATCAGAACTCTGCACCTTCTTGGGAATGAAGGCCTATGTATGACACTTCATACCCAACTGTGGCATCTTGACTGCCCCCTTGTCCGCCATAACAGGCGCCAAGTCCAAGTTTGTATGGACCCCCCAACGCGGCCTCTGTTTTAGACGTCTCAAGGAAAAGCTCACGACAGCACCCATCTTACAATACCCCAAACAAGACAGAGAATACCAGATGGAAACCGACACTTAAGATGCATCCATTGGGGGAGTACTACAAATCAAGAATAGTGATGGTGATTTCCTGCCCATGGCCTACAAGTTGCGTAAACTGACAGATGGCAAGTGTTGATACCCAATCCACAACAAAGAACTATTGGCCATTGTACACTGCCTAGTCAAATGGCGCTGTTACCTGGAACAGCAGGAAGAATTCACAACACTAACCGATCATAAGTTGCTCATCTATTTCAAGACACAAGCAAACCTGTCATGCTGCCAAGCGCGGTGGATGGAAATCTTAGAAAGGTTTAACATGCTCATCCAATATAAGCCCGGGGCCAAACTTGCCATGGCAGACGCCCTGTCCTGCCTGTATGTCCGCGCTTCTAGGGGAGAGAACGGGCTCAACCCAGACTGGCCTCTCCTAGTGCTCCGTACAAAAGGCAAAGGGTTCCCCGCAGGCACAACCAAGATCACCAAAGAAACGGTCATCAAGAATGAGCACCTCTTTGCTGATGTATACGGGACTCTTCACAGAAAGATGTCGGATGGCACAACCATTCCCTAAATTCCCACACATCAACAAGTTGATACCATTCTTTGCTACCACAGAGATCTCGGACATACTAAGAGCCAAAATCTATACAAATTCATAAAACATAAAGCCTGGTGGCCAACCCTATACCGTGATGTCCAGGAAGTGTTAGAACAGTGTGAGGTCTGCAAAAAGTTTGCCAAAAGCAAAACTCTGCCTAAGTCTGTAATCCCAATTCAAACCTAACTACTGTTCAAGGTATGGGCTCTTGACATTGTGGGCCCCATGCCAGGAAAGCACAATGACAAAAAATACATCATCACAGCCATCAATTTTGCAACAAGGTGGCCAGTAGCTCAAGCGGTGAAAACACACACCGGTAACAACGTCCAACAATTCATTGGCAAGGAAATAATCAGCAGATTTGGAAAGCCAGAACTCCTGATAACCAATGGGGGCAAAGAATTGACCTCCAAAGACACCAACATGTACCTCACCAAAAATGGGGTCAAATGCACTGTCACAACACCATACCATTCACAGGCCAATGGACACGTAGAGCGGCTTAATGGTAGCCTTGTGCAAGCCCTAGCCAAACTCACCACCGGGAGACCTGAAGACTGGTATAAGCAGCTACCAACTGCATTACTTGTGTGCCAAACCCGAGTGAACAGATCCACCACAAGAAGCCCATTTGAACTGGTATACGGCACACAGCCAAATATCATTCAAGCATTGACAGGACCTAAACTGGAAATTCCAAGTCAAGTCCCCCCTTGCTCAGTTCCTCAATTAATAGAGGCCAACAGCAAACAAGCAGCCAAAGAAAAGGAACACTTACAAAAGACCTTCATTCCCATCCGCCAAAGACATGAAGTCAGGGACAAAGTCTGGGTCATGAATGTTGACAAAAGCAAACTACAACCCAAAAAAGTAGGACCAGCAATCATTCTAAAGGTAAACAATAATAACACTTACCTCATACAAGGGCTTGGGAAACGCAAGCAAGACAAGACCTTACACCACAACCGCCTACAACCCTGCAAAGCGAGACAGAAACAACGTGAAACCGCCCTGCCTGCCACCAAACAACAACTGGTTCAGTATGGCGCCCAGGCTCCTGATGACCTCCTTGACAACCTGCCTCCAGAGGAGGCCAACTTTCAGCCAGGGGGTGTCAAAACCGCAGGCTCAACCCGCCAGCAAGGTTCCAACCAAGCGGGTTTGTGACCCGCAATCCAATTACCCGGTCACTCAAAGCCAGACTAGGAAGTCAACTTGGATTACCAAATCCATCAACATGAACAGACAATGATTCTTCACGGTGGATACCTCAATTTGGCGCTTGACTTGTTAGCAGGATCAAGCCACCCCCTCTTTCATCCAGCCGTGTGATCACCAATCATGTTCCTGCTATCCATTGATTCACAATAGCTATATAATCACTATCTCACAATAAAGATTATTATCTATCTTCTAAATATTTTTCCCTGTGTAAATCTGCTAAAACAGCACAGTTACAACATAGCTAAAGGCTTTATCCGCCCGTCTGAATCCCCATGGGGCAGCAGTATTCTTTGTAAAGAAAAAGGAAGGCACTCTAAATCTAGTAACTGACTACAGAACACTAAATGCAAGTACAGTAAAGAAAAAATACCCTCTTCCACTTATAGAGGATCTGTTTTCAAGACTCTCAGGTGTCAAATTTTTCTCCAAAATTGACCTCACCTCAGGGTACAATCAAGTTGAAGTAAAGGAAAAGGACATACCAAAAACAGTGTTCCATACACAATTTTGATCCTTTGAATGTAGAGTAATGAACTTTGGGATGACTAACGCTCCCACAATGTTTGTCACCATGATGAACCAAGCACTAAGAAGTCTCTCAAATACATTATGCTACCTTGAAAATATCATCATATTCTCAAAAACAAAAGAGGAACACCTCACGCATGTCCACAAGACACTCAATTGACTTGTAAAGCACAAACTTTACGCAAAACCAAGTAAGTGCCAATTTATGGAAAGGGAACTTCTGTTCTTGGGCCACATTATCTCTGACAGTGGCATCAAAGCAGATCCATACAAAATTAAATCCATAAATAACATGCAACGCCCCACCTCCGTTAAACAAGTTAGATGCTTTCTCAGTATGGTAGCTTACCTAAGGAAATACATCAAAGACTGCGGAAAAATAACCACACCAATCAATGACTTAACCAAGGGTAATTCCAAAAAGAAATTCATCTGGACTCCAGAATGTGACAAGAATTTCCAATTACTAAAACAAGCTTTGATCAAAGCACCAATCTTGCAATACCCTAACAATAACGGGTGCTATGAGCTCAAGTCAGATGCCAGCAACACTGACATTGGCACAATCCTGTGCATCCACCAACCAGGGCAGCAAGACTTTCTGCCAGTATGTTACAAAAGCAGAAAACTAACTAATACCAAGAAGAGATACCCAATACATGATAAGGAATTGCTAGCAATATGTCACGCATGCAAGAAATGGAGATGTTATCTGGAAGGACATTTAAACGTCTGAGTACTAACTGACCATAAATCCTTAATCTATTTCAAAACTCAGAATGCACTCGCACGGCAACAAGCCAAATAGATGCCTTGCTGGAACAGCTTAACCTGGACATCCAGTACAAAAAGCGGGCAGAGCTGGCCATAGCTGATGCTCTTTATAGACTATGTCAGCCTAGAGAGGATCACCCTAACCTGGACCCTGACTGGCCAAACCTGTACAACATTGATTATAAAACCAAAGGGAAAGACCCCACAACACATCAACTGACCCATGATACATTAGTAAGAAACAAAAGGTATTTCCATGTATCAAATGGCACAGTATACCAAATTATCAATGACAAACATGTCCCGTAAATTCCACTCACACAAAGAGTTGACACCATACTAAGACATCACTTCCTACTAGGCCACACAAAGGCTAAAAACCTATACCTCACTCTAAAAGAGATAGTATGGTGGCCCAACCTCAAACAGAATATAGTTGATGTTCTGAAAAAGTGCACAGTGTGCAAGAAATACACCAGTACAAAGGCTCCTCAGCCAACGGTCAACCCAGTACCAGACCCTGAACCATTTAAGGTTTGGGGGCTAGACATAGTAGGCCCCTTCTCAGAAACAAAGACAAACCAATGTTTCTTAATTGTAGCTATTGACTTCGCCACACAATGGCCCATCTGCTGGGCAACAAAGAACCACAAAGCAGAAACCGTCAACTGTTTCATTAACAAAGCAATCATAGCCAACTACGGCACTCCAGACTACATCATAACTGATGGAGCAACCAAGTTATCAGATCACGTAGTAAATGACAACTTAAAATCCAAAAACATTAAAAACTCCACAACCTCTTCATACAGGCTACAGGCCAACGGCAGAGTGGAACACCTCAACGGCAGCCTTATCAGGACCCTAGAGAAAATAATGGATGGCAAAGCCAAAGAAACATGGCCACTATACGTGAAACATACATTACTAGTATCCCAAGTCCGCACCAACCAAGGGACAGGCTATTCACCATTTGAGCTAACCTACAAGTACAAACCGGAAGTAATCACTCACAACAAACAGCCCTAAATAAAGATCCACCGGGGAAATCTCCCACAGTAGAGCAAGCACCAAACCTACAACACATTTGCCTCAAAGCTAAAATAGCAGAAATAAAGAAGCTCAAGACACAAAAGGTAACCTCAACAGAGAAACCACTTCCCATTGACTCCCCTGTCTGGATTCTAGCTGGCAACAGAAAGAAACTAGACTCAGTACACAGAGGACCAGGAAGAATCATTGAGTACAGACCAGATCACAACACTTACCTAGTAAAATTCCAAAGTGCCAAAACCCCAATTATCAAGAAATACCACAGAACCTGTCTCTGCCTCAGTAAGGGAGAGCACTTGAACAGACTGGTTCCAACTAGTAAACAGCTCCAGGAGCATCAGGCGGCAGCCGTGAAAACAAAGCCCCCTCCTGATGCACCAGAGTAACCCCTTAAGGGGGGTGTCAAGGGTCTGGATGTACAGTCATTGTGGCTATTGTCAACCTACTTAACATCCAGCCTTGCCCGATTTGGTGCCCTTCCAATATACCATTTGACATACCAAGAATGAAAACCAAGCAATATCACCTGACTGTCCAAGTATCCAGTGGCTTGAATCCATCTAGCACATGACCAACCCCTAGGTTTGATCCAACTAAATCCCCGTCACATCCAAGTCTATATAGTCTAAAGTATTATACAATAAAATATACTTCTCTTTTTTCTTATTTTACATATTTGAAGCTTTCCCAAAAGGCATGCCTTATCACTGTGCTACCAATGTTGTAACTGTGCTGTTTTAGCAGAGTTACAAGGGGGAAATATTTAGAAACTAGATAACATTCTTTATTGAGAGATAATGATTATATAGTTGGTGTGAATCATGGGTAACAGAAACATGATAATGTTGATCACACAGTTGGATGGTAAAGGGGGATGACCTGATCCTGGTAATGAGTCAAGCACCAAAACAAGATATCCACCGTAAGGGATCAGCATTTGTTCATGTTGCTGGATTTGGCAATTTGAGTTATCTTTTAGTCTGGCTTTGAGTGGCTGGGTAATCAGATTGCAGGTCACAAACCCGCTTACTTGGAACCTTGCTAGTGGGTCAAGCCTGCTGTTTTAACATAAGTAAAGAGCATTTGTTTTTCAATTTTAAATGCAGATTTAATGGCTTGTTTGTAACTGTAACAAAGGCTAAAATTTCAGGTTTTGTATAATTAAAAAGATTATCTTCTAAATCTTTTCTATCAAACCCAATTTGACAATTATTTTATGTATAATGAATGAAACTCTTTACACCTGGCCTGACTGAATTTGCAAGTAAGATTTAATAGACAAGGCCCTTAACACTACTCCAAGTTCACCCTTTTCAAAGACAAGTACAACTTTCTATTCACCTACCAATTGGACATGAAGCCGCCAATCACCCCTAAACCCATGCCCATGTCCCCACATGAACTTTCTATGGTCCATTCCAGCAAGCTATTTGGAATTGTGTATATCACCCTCTCTGAAGTGATTGATACCATAATTCTGGCTGTCGGCTTGTGGTCCTGGGTGAGGAAGTCATTCTCATACCTTTTTAAGTTAGCTCCAATCTTGTGGTGGGCTCTGCCCGCAAAAAACCCAGCTCATGTGATCCCAGAAAATGACAGGCCAGTTACCAAAGCTTGGATCACTGACACTGTAAGGCACTCCATTTTCTCAATATCTTAAGTTTTACTCTGATGACCCTTTGTTACTTTCTCAGATTTTCTACTTGTTAGTGTTATGGTTAGCATGAGTTATTTTACTGAACTACAAGTGTTATTTTCATTCAAGGATCTAGTCTATCTTCAGCGCCTTATGGATATGGACTTTCATTAGTCACCACTTTGAGTTTGACCATTAAAATCCTGCATTTTCTGTCACACCCTAGGCCAATCACCCAAGTTATTATCAATCTCCATTCTACACAATAACACCCATATCACACATAATGATATAAGTACCACACATTCTCCCAAATAAGGATGATATTTTTTCAAATTATTTTCTGTCCCTCTTGGACTATTGCCTTCCCCCAACTTCTTCAAGTACTGAACTTCTTGTAGCTCAGTTGCAGCACTGCCATAGCTGAAGCCAAAGATAGATATACCAAGTGTTAATTACTTGAGATGGTCAGCATGCTAGGCTATTAACATGGTATATTTTGAAATAGTTTTATAGCATAGGTATATTTCTGTGCCAGTCTTGATGATTTTTAATTTTCAGGGTTTCGTTTTATTCTTCTTTGTGCTGTTGACCCAACACTTATGGAGGGTAAATATGCCCACAGTAGATATTGGGGCCAAGCATAGACCAATAGTTGAAAATAATTAATTAGGGAGTGGTGAGCAACTATGAAAGAGATTTGGTTACTTGTGCCAAGTTAAGCTCCAGCATAATTGCAATGGCAGTTGTGCAAGCCAGGAGGCAGCGGAACTTTGCTCAGCACAATTTTGCCTAAATATTTGACATCTGAGCTGCTGCATTGTGTGGCGCAGTATAGATCATTTTTGATGTCATCAATTAATAGCCACCAATCAGACGGGTGTATTTATTTAGAGGGGTAAATATCCTAGGCTATTTGAGTGTGTTGATACGGAGTTTCTAAAGTTCTATGGCTAAATCATACCGGTACATGCAACACAATCCAATAGCACATGGATTAAACTTTTTTGGAGGTCCTGGCCAAGCCTGTTTATCTCCTGAAAATCTCCGATATCTATAAGCTCTAATTTAAATGTACTTCTTTGAATCGATATAATCATTTCTGAAGCTTTTGCTTTTACAATTGTACCAAGCCACTCTTGAAAAGGTCCAGTTTAGCGCTGTGACTTGTGCTGGAATGTTCTGGCACAATCCTTTGCGTGAATTTCAAGAGAGCCCTGATATGCCTTAAGGAATTGGTTGTTCGCCATGAATCCAAGTCTTGAGACTTGGATTTCGCTGGGATAAGCAGGAGCAGCAGAATTAAGCAAAAGCTAAGTCTGTAGCCGCATTGTTCTGTAATGAAGCATGTATCAGCTGATTGGTTGGAAGCCCCTAGCTCCAGATCAATGATAAACCATAATTTCTTAATACAAAGCTGAGCAGAAGTGGGGGAATGGTGTGGAATATGATTGGTCAATAAGAGTGCTTGGATTGGAACAATTCGATGAAGAACAGCTTTAGAATGAATATTTATTCGCCGATGCAAGTCACAGCTGACGCCTTGAATGAGCTCGATGCTCCTGAGCGAGCAGTTTTATAATTTCTAATGGAATATTGCTCTTTGAATGGCGCGACAGAGTGCATTAGCAGCCACTTAAGACAAGTGGGCAGGCTAGCTGAGCTGTGAAGCCATCTGATTATTCACTTGAGCTGTCGGGTAGTTGCCTCCAGATAGTATAGGCTGGGAATTTATGTACGATTTGTTATACTCAAAGCTCGGTTTAGTCAACCAGAAAAGGGGCCTTGGCTGTTTTGAAGATATTTCACCTTGGCTGGTTTGGATAGGGAGTGGGGCGCAACAGCATGCCCCTGATAAACCTGGTGGGCGTGATGCCTTTGATTGGTGCTGAGTGCGAGGATTCCTCGCTTTCAAGCCTAGCTCGTTTGAGGAGTGGCACGCTGCCACCAGTCGAAAGAAGCGTGGCTTCTCATTGGTGCCAGCTAGTCTATGCCGTTGGCAGCACGGGGAAACAGCCTCTCGGCCAATCATGTAGACTCAGCTCGGCTTAGAGACTCTCTCGGAGGATTAGGAAAATCCGAGTTCCGACTCAGCTCTAGGAGCTATTGGTGATCTGATCAAGGGGAACAGATATTCCAGGTTGGATAATAATTAGGAAGCTGCAGTATCCGACTTGGTAGGCCAGTAGTGTATTTACCATCTCCCCACTAGTCAGCGTGGTTGATTGTGGCCGTTGTCCCCTAACCTTTAATCCAATCCTCGCGTTGCTGGTTTTTTACTTCTATTTAATTAAGTCGTCGTCTATTTCACCCAATTCGGCCTAATCTTCTGTCACCCTTTTCCTTACACCAGCTCCACTAAGATATGAGCACTTCAAACGAGAAAAAAGTTCCCTCCCTCAACACCAGCTGTGAAGACATACCTAATACTGCTGCAGCAGTCGTGAACGAGAAGCCACTTTCTGATTTACCCAAAGAAAGCTTTTTAACCCCCTCCAAGGAAGTAGATACAAAAGGTATTTATCAGCTTATTTCTCACTAATTCCTTTAGCCAAGGTATCCAAGTCGAAGCCAAAGCTTCCCACTCTCTTTAAAAATATGGGCTGCAAAGGAATATTTTCTGTACTCTTCTGTGTCTCTGATGCAGAAAAGTCCAAGTCTCGTGAAAAGGATGCAGCCTCTGTTCGTGCACCTTCTCTCATACAGGCTCCTCAACCTCCCGCTCCTACTACAACCCAACCTATTGTCCCTGTTGAGGAGGTTCCTGAGAAACAGCCTTCAACCAAACCCTCCCTTGAAGACCTTATCTATTCAGCTTCGCCTGACGCCACTACCCGACCCTCACCCTCCCTTACCCCTGAGCCTATTGTTCGAGAAGAGTCAAGTGTGGTTTTGGTATTCACGCATTGTCTATATTTACTTAACCATTAGCCCAACAAAAAGCATCTGCTTCCCTCCATCTCTGAAGAACACCAAGGCAGAAAGTGCTTGGTCCTTGACCTTGATGAGACCCTGGTTCATAGTTCTTTTAAGGTACCCTGCTTCCCGAACCACTCTAACCTTGCAGCTCATTGATCACCCCGATTTTATTGTCCCCGTTGAAATTGACAATCAGATTCATAATGTCTATGTTGCCAAGAGACCCGGTGTTGATGAGTTTCTCAAGAAAGTTGGTGAGATTTATGAGGTTGTTGTCTTCACAGCAAGCTTGTCCAAAGTAATCCCTTCCAATTGTATCCAGCTAATCTTCTAGTACGCCGACCCTGTTCTCGATATGTTGGACATACACAAGGTTGTCAAACATAGACTATTCCGTGAGTCTTGCTACAACCACAACGGCAACTATGTGAAGGTATTTTGTCCTTATGCCTCGAAGCTAATATTCCAAACAGGATCTGTCGCAGCTTGGACGAGACTTGCGACATGCCATCATCATCGATAACTCACCTACCAGCTATATCTTCCACCCCGCTAATGCTGTTCCCATAACTACTTGGTTCAATGACCTACATGATACAGAGCTTCTGGACTTAATACCATTCTTGACCGACCTTTCAAATGTAGACGACGTGACCAAAGTGCTCGATAACTCTGTTGATGAGTTGGCTTAATCTGGTTAGACCGAGCTTGCTTTTTGAAGTGAAACCAGTACCGGCTTCTTGGGCCGCGATGGTAGCTCCAAACTCAGCATTTTTCCTATTTCCCTCCCCCTCCAATCTTCCCTAATTTTAAGTTGACAAATTTACTCGTGACCATAAAAAGGCACCTGGTGCCGTCCGTACTTTCCTAGATAGCAGGCTCATCACGAGCTTTGATTCAGCCAAAAGATCTCGTTTCAAAGTTTGCTAAGCCACAAGACGCGTGTCTCGGTCTACTTTGCTCAATTTTCTATCTGTTTTCTAACCTAAATAACTTACCCAACGGCCCAATAAACTCTTTGGCTAAGACCTTCATGCTCAAGTTTTGCTACATTACTCACAAGCATCTTTCCTTGAGTGCGGTGAGTTGTGGCCATATTTAATGTAGTAACTGCCAAGTTAGATGTACAATTACCATGACTTGGAGTTTAATTCTGCTTTTTCAGGAAATAGTGACCCCATTAAGTAATGGATCATCAGCATTGTTTACGATGATGCAAGATATTAAAAATCAAAAATTAGAATGAAAGGATGCACTACAAAATTTTACCAAGGCATAAAAAAGATGTGGAAATAAATCAAAAATAAACACTATTACAGCATTTTAATCAATGTAAGGGTTATACTTATAAATGCTTATGAAACAGTGTGTTGTGGTATCCAACAGAACACAACAGGAAATCATTATAGCAAAAGATTAGAGATTTGCCTAGTCAAGGGTTAGCCTTCAGGGATGAATAAAGTTAGTTACATTAAGGCCCTGGGAATGGCAATATAATATAATTTCCTAATAGAGAGGAAGATTTCAAAGGCACATGAAATACCAAAAGAAGGCAGATGAACTTAATATCTTTATTAATAAGTTTAGAAATATATAGTCATTTGAGTAAATCGATCAAACCCTAAATGGACAAGGGAGAAACTTATGCAAGGTGTCAGAAGCTCAGCCCCTGACTACTTAAACAACATTTGCTGTTACTCCCTTTTCCATATGTTCTATTTTCCAAGCGCTCTGGGCCTGAAAGGAAACAAATTTGTTCCTAAGCTGTTGGATTTCTGAACCGCTGTTCAAATTGGTTTTAATCAGTGGAATATTTAAGCCAAGGCTTGATTTGGGTTTAGTCTATTTTCTTCTTTTTTCCTTGTCTGTTGCATCTCTAGCTCTGTTCCACAAGCCTTCTACTAAAGGGGATCACCTGTTTTTATTTAAACCCTATTGAAGTTACTTATAGGGAGATCAGAAATTACCTTACACCTGGCATCATGTTTGATTAGCTCTGGCATCTAGGAAACATGACAATCTGAACTAAAGAAAGTGTTAATCAAATTAAAAAAATGTTCACGTATTTTAAGACTTCATATAGCCAAAAAGCAGGGCCAAGGCATGAAAATAAGCTGTGGATTACCTTGAAATCCCTGGTCTTGTTTTGGGGCCTATAGTTTTTATTTGAATTTCATCTTTTTATCATTCATGAAATTATACATATTTTTGGTTGGTTGCCTTTATGTTTAAGCATGTATTTTCACCTCAAAATCACACCTGTGTATTAACAAAGAACCAAAGACAAATTTAGGAGTTCAACCCTACATTTACTTCAATTATATTTGATTCATCAACATAAGAAAATCTTGACTAGTATTTTATTTTTAAATTTTCCTTAGCATTCAGTTTCCTTCTATTGTTTGAGTTTGACTCAAATAACCTACCTCTGCCATGAAGTTTGAAGCATATCTGTGATGATCCACATGTTTGGTGGTTTGCAGGTGGGTCTTATGTTGGCCAAGTGAAAGTTTAGTGACTGCTGTTGAAGAAAGCTGGCTGGAGGACTAGAAGATGATGGTGAAGAACTAGTGGTCCGGAGAAATGAGCCAAGATTTTGCCAAAGTGAGAAGATGTGGAATATTTTGCCTTGGTTTAGTATGAAAATCAAGAAGGAATGTGGATAGAAGTTTGGGTAAGATATTTATTTATTAAGTTCCTAGGATAGACGAAGGTATGTTGCTATGAGAGCGGGATACAAGGTTGTTTTGGTGGGACATTTTCCTTGGATTTTACTATATTTGTAAATATATGGGGAAAACGTTGAAGAGGTCAAGAAAGAACAATTTAAATAGTATTCTACTATTTAAATGGGTTTGGGTTGAATGCAGGAAGAAATGGTGCCGGAATAATGGACTGGTTAACGCTTTGGTGTGCGAAGAGTTGTCGATTTGAATGGTTTGAGCTGTGGAAATGAGTTTCATAGTTGGATCCCGGTGAAACTTCAGAAATGGTCTATTTCCGCGCTCTGCACTCATTGGTTGAGTTCTGGCAGGTTTTCTGATGAAAATGATTGGTTGGAAGCCAAAAACTTAAAGTATAAGCGAGGAAATAGTATATTAATACTTTAAGCTTTTGAGAAAGTAAGTATGTAAGCTTAAGTTATTATAGGAAAAAGTGAGCGGCAATGGTTTAAGCTTATGAAGAAAGCCATTTTGAAGGCAGAACCGTTGGGAAAAGGACACTATAAGAAGGTGGCTGGCTGGAAAGTTATGGGGTCTTTTGACGGTCTTTTTAGAGGTTGTTCCAGGTCTTTGAGAGGACACTTCTGGGTCTCTTGAGTTTCTGCCAAGAGGTTTTGGAAGCCTTTTGATCACCAGCAGGAGCTTGGTTAGAGCTGAAGCCCAAGATAACGGAGCAGGAGCCCAAGAATAAGGAGCTGGTTCCTAAGTGTGATGCAGAAGTTTGATTCCAAGGAGCTGAAGTCCATATTTGAGAAGCAGGAGTTCAAGTCTAAGGAGCAGACGTCCAAGATAAATGTGCAGGAGTCCAAGACCAAGTACAAGGAGTCCAAGATATTGTAGGAGGACTCCAAGTATTGGCAAATCCATATTGTTTCCTTGACCCCCTGGGCTGTATACCAGAAGGTTTCTAAGGGAATCTTCCTTCTGAGAGTGAATAAAAGCCCATTTTGACCCCTATACATATTTCTGAGATACATTTCCCCTTACTAGAGAATGACAACCCCTTTCAGCTGGTCCCTGGCTACAATCCAGGACACACTTGGGGACTGGCGGACAGGAACCCCACAATATCCTTTCCTTTGGTGCCTTATTTCTCTCCTCACAATCCTTGATGTTCATAATCAGAAAGTAGAAGCATACCAGCAGAACTTTCTTTCACTGATCAACAATTGTTTAAGGCCTTGAATAACAGTTGGTTTAATCACAACAATGGCCATTAGGGATGCAAATTTAATTCATGATGTTATCCAAATTCTGAACTGAAAGAGGTTCCTCTTTTTTTGCACACTGACACTTAGCTTTATATCATCATGTACCTGAAATGTTATGATTCTTTAGGTTTTTGTTTTACCCCCTCAAAGGAAGTTATTGAGTATGTGTCAACTTGAAAGAATGTATCCCAAGGACTTGCACCTTAACACACTCAATTAATGTGTGAAGCAGTTTCCCACCCATGACATGTTCTGATTCTAATACTATTCTAAGACTGTTTTCTCCTCTCTTTTTTAGTGATTGATTGACACTCTTGATGGATACATAATGTTTGATTCTCTAATAATAAATATTAAGTTTATCCACATCTGTGTTGGCTCTAGTTTACTTCAGCGCCTTTTTATTTAATTAAAGAAAAAACTAATACCTTTTTATCACAGGAAATTAAGCTTAAACCTCAAATCTTTTTTATAAAGATTTCTCACTGTGTTGTCTTGGATGCCATTGTCAGGATTGACAATTCTCCTCCTCTGGAAATCCAGGCCCAAGAGCAGGAATCAAACCCAGAACTTGGATTCCCCCAGGCCGCGGGGCCTATGGACCGCCCGCCCGCATTTTTCTGGGGTCGAGCCCCCGCAAGCTGACGCTGAAGATGATGGCCCACCCAGTGAAACAGATTGAGCCAAGGAAATTAGTGCACTAAGTGGAATGCCAATCACGACACCTAATGAAGGCAACCAGGCAACAACTATTAGCTTCATGAGTTTGAAGTCTTCACCAGCAACCAATCAAGAGCCAACCCAAGGAAGAGGCACCGGCCCGCAACCTGGCCCCATGACCACAATGCTAGATCAAGATAATCAAGTAGCTAAATTGGGAGTCACAACCAATGAAAGAACTCCCGGGCCGAGCGCCATTTTGCTGCCTTTAGACCCAAGTCCCCAATTCCCCTGACCCTGCTTTTCCCAATGCCCTAATGACCCCCCAACAGAAAATGTTAAGTTTGGAGATGGGGTGCTATATAGACCCCCGCACTCCAAACTTATTGCCATTTTTAAATAAAGGTTATGTTATTTTGGCTCATACAGCTATTACCATATTTTGTATTTGCCGTCTATAAGTTAAGTTTGAGATCCCCTGGCCCTCCTGCCCCTCTGCCCGCAGTTTTCTGTCCACCTGGTGCTCCCTTTGGGCCCGTTCATTTTACTGATTACCCATTAAAGCCTGAATATAAGGATTACACATCAGAGAAAATCATTGAACTTGACCCATTAGCCTGCATCCAATCCACCGTCAGATACAACCACCAAGGCCCGTGGATTTTCTCTACCCCCAAGTTATTTAGAGGAAAATTCAACTACCTCCTGGCCTATAACGTTTATATGGAACCACCTGTAACACCCAGATCAATGCCAGTCTCTTACCCTGACCTGTCAACCAATCATACCAGCAAGCTTTTTGGTATAGTGTACATCACCCTCACTGGGGTGGTGGACACCATTGTACCATCTGTCAGCCCGTGGTCTTGGTTAGGAAAGTCTGCTTCTTACCTCTTAAAGTTAGCCCCTCTCTTGTGGAGGGCTCTGCCCGCAAAAAACCTGGCCCAAGTTACCTCCAAAACCGGCAGGCCAGCCGCCCGAGAGTGTGTCCCAGACAGCCATCCCCAAGATCCAAACACAGAAAAATATTGCCCACTATAGAGACTGACAGCCCCTTAATTACTCTGTTTTCCCGTGTATTCACTGGTCCTTTTTTCATGGTTACAGAAGAATTAGGTTCATCCAAAGCTTTTATTCCTCCTCTTAAAGAGAATATCTTCAATTATTCATATATTTCATAGACATGATACTGTTTTTGGGGCCTACCAGGCCCCTCTTCCAATGTTCTTGCTTAACCTTGACCAAATATGTGAAGCTGCACAATATCTTCTTTACTCTGGCAGAGTTGCAATGCAGCCTATTCCTGGTCTCTGTCTTCAGTATTCCCCCAAAGATCCCTACACCTTTTTGTCCAACTTTGGTCTCCTGCCTGATATGATAAAATTTATGAACAAAAGTGGTGTCTTACCAACCAGTTTATCCAGCCTGCTCTGGTTCATCACCAGCTGACTCTGGGCTCAAAAAATCAACTCCTGACTTTGGTGGCTACTGCGGTGTCTAACAATCATGTGCAAAGCATGGCCTACCAAGAATGAAATCACAGAATGTTTGATCTCATATCCAAAAATCAGAGTGGTTCTTTCAGGAAGCCAGGCATAGGTAGAGGCATAGGTGACTTGGGTGAAGGAACTGCTGGGCCAGAGGGTGATGCCTACCATAAGATGGGTGCCAACTTGATAACATAAGATAGGGATTGCTCAAGTAAGATCATGGGCTAGAATTAGGCACCATGGAATTCATCAAGCCTGTTAGAGTACTGTAGAGCACTCCAAACAGCTGGGTGGATGTGGTTTCAGCAGCAGGGGCAGGTTTCATAGGGAGGTTGTAAAGACCCAGCAATTGGGGGAGTATTTTAGCTAAGTATGGTACCAAGTTGGCCACTTGGAACCCAGTGAGCGCAGTCACAATGGGATAGACTGTCATCATCTATTGAAAGACCTTTGTGTGTACGTTATAACGTCCAATATTACCGGCAAAATAAGTGAGTACATAGTATACTAGGATGTATATAGCTACAGACTGAGTGGAGTGGGGCAAAACCAGTGTGAGCCAGGAGTACTGATCAGAGGAGTTGAGCTGCGCCGGCTCCTTGTAAATGTACTTGCCAGTTGGGTTATTGAATGACCCATGCAGTTGATAGTGTTGATAGCCCCCAATCCCAAGGCAGGCTGTAAGAAAGCCAAGAAGATAAGGTGGTTCATTCTCTAGTCCTGGGGAAGGGAAGACAAAGCTTAGTGTCTTTAACTTTCTGAAGTGTAAAAGTCTTGGTTGATTTATGTGATAACAATTGAGGGGTAATTTGCTTAATGATAGCACAAACTATCATCAAGTGTTTGAGCTTTATTATATATATCATCCTTGGTGGGGTATGAATAGTGAAAAATGTTGAACAGGGAACCCCAAACACTTGGTGCTGTCTGGAATTCCCTTTTGGGAGTGGGATTGAAGGGGATTGGAAAGCAATGAATTGTTAATCTCTGACTTGCATTGATTTGGTGCTTCTTCAGACACTTTCATGCACCCAAATCTCACTTCTGCAATTACTGCATTGGTTGATTTGCAGGGCAGCCTGTTGGCCCCATCCAAATTTGGTAGATTCCAAATTTGGGCAGCACAAACCCCCTAAATTTGGGTTTGAGGAAATTGCCTTTTTTTTTCCCAATTTGGCAGTTTCCTCATCCAGCGGGGGTGGACAGTCCCACTGTGGGGGGGTGCACCACCTTCCGCCAGCTGGCTGGGTGGTGGGAGTGGGCGTGCGGCCAGCTGTGCGGTCCGTGGCCGGAGTATAAAACCTGAATTTTTAAATTTTAAATTTTCAAATTCTTTTTAAAACCCTTTTTGTTTTGCAGCAGTTTCCCCAATTAGGGAGAGCTGCTTCCATTTTTTGTCTTGACCTGTAGGATCCATTGTGACAAAAATGTTGTCTTGTAAAAAGTTGTTGTCAGGAATATTCTTGACAGCAGTCAGTTTGAGGGCTCAAAGGCAGGGTCATGGGGATAAGGTAAGCGGGCAGGCAATTGTACTTGTCCTTGAACAATCTTGGCGGCCTCACATACCAATTTCCATCATGTCCTATAGTTTTGGTAACTCTAGTTCTTGCCAAGGTGTTGACTATAAGTATGTTCTTCAAGTTGAACTAAAAGTAGGAGGGGTTTGGAGGATATTCAGTGACATGCACTGGGCCAAAGGGTACTCCAGGGGGACAGTATAGCAAAGGCAATGGGTCCGCGGGTTGATCACTAAGAAGGGTGGTCACCTTGGTGTCTACTGGTCTAGAGTGGAGATGGAAGATTACTAAAACAAAATAGGATAGTATTTTCTGAGAGCAAAGCTTCATAAATCTTTATTACAAAAATGACAATATGGTCATCCCCATACCACAGGGGCCTTTATACCATATAATTTCATTTCTTTGATTTTTGCGGATTTCAGGTCAACAGGCAATTTGCTGCCAGGGTGTGGACATTGGTGAAGGGTTTTGAGAGTGGCATACTCAGGTTTAGCTAGCTCTGGTGAACAGAAGTGGTGATGCTTTGTTCTGCTGCTTCTGTTCTCAACGTTGCCTGAGCTGGCCAATTGCATTGCTCATTCTAGGCTGTGAACTGGCAGCAGCTGGTGTTTTTTTGGCAAGGTCAGTATCAGGTCTTGTCTTAACTTTATTTTGGCAAGCCTTAACCTCTGCATAGGTTGGGTTTTAAGTGGCACGCAACTGGCAACAATCTGGTGATCATTTGGGGAACCTTCCTTATTAAGCTGGCAGGTTGCGGAGTAATTCACCAACTCAAGTCTATGACTTGGCAGGTTGATTGGTCCCTTTCCCTCCTGTTTGGTGAAAAGCATCTTCTGAGGGCCAGGGATTGATTCCTGGGTCTTCAATACTAGTATTGAAATGTCATTCTTGATAGATTTCTTAGCGTCCCAGGAGTATACAACCTTATCTTTTAACAACATATGTTTTTCTCTTCCTGATTACATACAAGATTGACTGCAAGAACTCAGTAAACATCATAATGGGTGGTGTGGTTAGTTGAAAGAGGCTTTCCTTTGTTTTTATCACAAATATAAAACTTTAGTGAGAGAGCTCAACCAGTTCAGGGAGCATTCTAACTTGAAGTTCCTCTTGTTGGGGGCTTGGGTAGATGAATGAGGTAACAACCTGCAACATGGTTATGATCAAGACAAGGCTACTGTTTAGGAGGCCTCAAGTCAGCTTCAGAATTTTAAAAAGACAAGATTGCTTCCATCATAATATTACCCACTAACCCCTCCTGATACACCACCAGTCCAGGAATCCAAGATTTGGGAGGCTATCTATGAGCTAAAGGCTAATATCTTCAAACAAATCACTCTAGGTTAATCTGATGCCTGCCACTCCCTCCCAATACAAGATTTGTAGTACTGACAGATTAATTGGCTTCTTTAAGAGAAGAACTTGCTGCTCTTAAGGAAGCTCTCTCTTGTTCTGATGGTCAGCTCTTGAGTTCAAAAGGCAAGAAGTTTGAGGGAAAAAGAAAAAGAGAGATGCTTCCCTGGATTATCAAGACAATCTCAAATCAATTTTCTCTTGACCTGGACAACTTGGCTTAAGTTACCAATGATGTTGCAGATTGATAGGACACCCCTGGAGAAGGAAGTCTAGGGATTGACTACATTGGCTATCTATCTAAGTGAAAGATTCTCTCCTTTAATTTCTTAATCAAATGTCCTTAATGACAGGGTTAATGGGATTGCTAGAACTATGTCAGTCTAACAAATCAAGATAGACCCATCCCATAATGTGGCTACTGGAGCCTGTTATATTGGAGTACAGCATATATATCCCTTAAGAACTTTTGAGGAATGCCTCTACTTTATATGGGCTAGAAATCCAGCAGCTGAGTCTGAAGCTGAATTCACTCCCACCATAAACATCATCAATGATGGTGACAGCACCCAGTTTACATCCCCTTCTATTGACCCCAACTATAAGTCTACTTTAAAACAGATATTTAATCCAAAAATGTCCATCATTGAACCTTTCCTCATAATATACAATAAAGAAATGAATTGGGCCACAGATGACCTAAAAAAGAAGCATATACTTATCTGCTTACATCCCACTTGTTAATAAGGTGTGATTACCAAACTCCCCACTATTGTCACCTGGGCTGACATGACGGGTCTCTTAATAGAAGATTTTGGGTATGACCTCAGCGTAAAATTTAAGAGAAGGAATTCATGAATATTTCCTTTAAGCCCAATAAAGGCCTGATTGATTTTGCTTATAGGCTATATATCAAATGCCATCAACTAAACACTAGTCAAAATTTAACTCCTCAAGGAGTGTATACCACCTGCTCTAACACCATTAAGGTTAATCATCTTCTCTGCTTAAAATTTAAAACACATAATGCCTCCCTTACCATCATGAAAAATATAAAAGAATCTTTTAAAGAGCATGCAATCAACTCATGCCAGAATTATGTATAAGAAAGTAAGGAAAATTATGCTGGTAGAACTTCTTGTACTCCTTGCATTATGACCCTAGGAAATAATGAGCAACCAAAATATCAGGGCTGTCATAATTGTGAGCAGGTTGACCACCACTACAGGTTTTGCATCAAACCTTGAGTATAGGACACTGATATCAAATAACATTATGGAGAAGAGAGGTCAACTTAGAGGCAAAAGTACTCTCTGTTAAACAATCTCTCCAGTCTCCTCCTGATTCTTCTTCTGTTGATGCTATTTCATCCTTGTCTTCTCTACCATTCTTCACTTATACAATGTCATCCCCAGTGAATATGACCCTGACAACTCTGAGTACAATGGAAGCAGCAGTTATGGATATTTGGTGCTGGCAGTCCCTAAAACAATCTCTGTCCCTTATAAGCCCCAATCTTGGAAATATGCCACCTATGTAACACCTGTTAAAGCTAAAGAATTGGTATTTCAACTTTACCTTGACCAGGCTCATTGTACTCTTATCTTAGTCAACTTCTCTGAAGAAGCTGATGAGCTTGCTGAAGCCCTCTTTAACAATTTTTCCGTGTTTCTTCCCCTACAAACTTTCTACAAGGAGTTTTCTGCTTTAAAATGCATACTAAATAACCAAGAGAAAAAACTGGAAACCACTAAAGATGTGCTTACCATCATGCTGCCTTTTTGTAAAGATAACACCAGAGTAGAGAGGTATATCCAGAAATTCAATATCAAGGCTATATGGAATACTGGTTCCCTTGTGAATTTAACTCTGTCCAAGTTGATAAAGAAGCTTATTTTAGCTCCTGATCTCAACTACACTCAATCTCATAGAACTTCTTTGACGGCTCAAAAAGGTTCTATTGGAGCTCACTATGCCTTTATTATGAGTTTTGGGAAAATTATTATTGATTCCCCTGCAGTATTACTAGAAAAAACTTATAATCTCTTTGTGAAAACCCAGTTTTTGAGGAAATATAACAGTATTGTCAATCTTTGATATCTCTCTCCCCTGTTAGGTTATGAAGTCCCTCTGATTTTTGGGAAGCCCTTGCACATCCCTGGCAAATGTCTCAATAAATGCACTTTATAATACCCATCAGGCAGCTTCTTGCTTAAGTACAGGACTCACTCATATATTATGTGTGTTTCTCTTTTGTATAATACTGTTACTGAAGGAGTACTCTTGCCTGCCCCCAGCCACCACTATTCTCCCAGGGTCTCAAGTCATCATTGACTCTCAAATCTATTGTGTCACCTGAAAAGTTGTTTCTGAAGCTGTATTTCCCTAAATCATTGGGACATAGCAAGCCATGTTTATCTCCTGGGATCTTGGATTAAACCCACAAAGAGCCTCTATAACCACTATTGGCTAATCTGACTGCCAATTCTATGAAGTTTTTATGAAGACAGTCTTAGGGAAAGATTTGTACTGAATGCAGAGAAATTGTTGTCTATGTAAATTTCAGGAATATTCCTGAAATCAAGACAAGGGTACCAATGGTTGCTCCTATCTGGACCAGTAACCAACACAAAGACTACCAGCATCATGCTCAACATGAGCAGCAGTTCCCCCTTATTGAGGAAACTTCTGCCCTAATCCAAAGTTAGATTCCTGATTCACCTTCTAACCCCTTCCAGCCACTGCTTGCCTGCCTGCCCACCCTGTTTGTGATAATCCACACTTAGAGCTGCTTTGAAGGTGAGGGCTAGGATTTAATAAATAAATATTGGTTTCCTGAGTGTCAAGATTTTGCGTTCTTGAAGAAGAAGAATTGTTGTTTTTATTAAAGGTATTATGAATGTTGAGATTGGGATATTTGTATGGGGACAGATGTTATTCCAATTGGTGTGTGTAAGTGAAGCAATTGGCAGAGTTCTGTTGTTACTGAAGCCAAGTAAAGGAAGAGTCCTGTGGTCTTTGGTACACAACACCGGCTGTGGTGGTTTGGCAGGATTCTGGAAGTATCAATAACTCACTATTATTGTACTTGACACTACTACTATTTGGTTTAGTAGTATGTTGATGGTTATTAATTGTCTTCCTTCCAAGTGATCTTGTGGGCTTTTTATAGTGTGCAGGTGGTAGCCAGACTGGCAACTAGCTACAGATAAATCTTACTAGTTAGTCTATCATCCCCAAGCTACTAGTTTCACCCCCAGAGTTGGATTCAAAACCTGAATAAGGTTTTGGAATGAGGTAATATCCTAGGCTGCTAATTTCTCCTCTTCAGCCTGGATATCCCTTGACTTATTTGAGACTAACTATGTTGACATCCATAGGTCAGGGTCCCATCTTGTGCTTGGTCTAATGCACAGTACTTGCACAGGCAGTTTTCTGTCTCATTTCTTGGTGAAACAGGATGTTTGTAATTAACCGTCTTCTTTCCATAGGGCAGGTTTGCATCTATTTCAGGATATGGAATACCTAGCATTTAACTATAGAAGCTTCTGGATCAATCCATGACCTGAGACCCAGAATGTCTCAGGTGTCTTCTGGATTTTAAACTATAACAGTCTTGATATAATTTCTCTGTATTCTAGAATAGAGGTCTTGCATCTGGCTGTGGCCTGTCTATTGTTAGCCTATACTGTAAATTAAGAACCTAAAGGTAAAAATGCGGGATTGTCAAATTGTTTTTGTGTGAACTCACCAACTTAATGGAGTAATTTTAATCCCAGAACAACTTACTTTTTTATATAAAATGATGAAAAGTATTCCAGTAAGTTGGTGAGTTCACGCAAAAACAATTTGACAATCCCACATTTTTACCTTGAGGTTCTGAATCTACAGTAGCTTTAGTGATGGGAATATAGATCATTCAACTCTGATAGATCAGTATTTCCTGACACTCTGAAAGGTAAATGTTTGATTTTTCATTGATTTACCTAGCCCTAATGATGAGTATTGGTTTTCTATGACTTGTGTCATTAGCAGGCAAGTGCCTAAAGTTGAATTACAGAGATAAAATCTCAAAATTGACATATTTTTTTATCTCTGCACTTTTTTTCAATAAACTTTTTGTCAAAGAAATTTAATATTTTTAATAAGTTTGAATTTTTTAGATGTTTTTACTAGTAGCTAAAACCAAAAACCAAGTTTGAAGTGCCCAAATAGATGCAATTTAAAATACAACTTAATTTAATTTGGCTTTTAAAACATTTTATTTACCACTTTAAATAGAGGGGACAAAATAAAAAAGTGTAAAAATCAGAGTGCAAAAAACCTTCAATTTAATATTTGATACATCAAAATTAAAAAAATATAAATTAATTTTTTTCTATATGTAAAAAAAGAAATCAAGAGTTAAAAAAGCTTTTTTAACTTTAGCAAAATTTTAATTGACTATATTTAAATCTTAATGTCAAGATTTCAGGTCTTAAGGGAAAGATCTTTATTAATTGTCATTGTATAGGGTTGGTGATAGGAGATTGTATGGCAACAATCTGTAGCTACCAGTTGGGTCTTTTGATACAGCTACAGTCTGGAGGTGTCCTGTTGGTCCATAGGAGAAAATAAACTGGGTCTTCAAGTAGACAGAAACACACTCTACTCAGATACTTCTGACTACTAGGTGGCAGCTAGTAGTGATACACAAATATAGATATATCAATTCTCTATCTACAAAGGGTGGATTTTCTGCTCAATCTCTAATTAGGAGAGCACCTTTTATAGGGTGGATAAGCCCTCTTGCCAGATTATTATCTGACACTTCTAACTCTTACTAGTCAGCCTATATGGGTCATTATTTTTTAGATTAAGCCAAGCCGCCAGCTTAAGCATTTTAAAGACTTTTAACTTCTTTGGTATCATTTAAGTTGTAAACTTATGCTTTTTGAACATTAATATAATGCTTATTTTACTGAATAAAAGTTTAAGGGTGTAAAATATACAAATAATAAAAATAAATCTTATTTCTATTAACTGTATTTTTGCTAAAAACCCTTTTTTCTATTTTAATAAGCCAAGAATCAAATATATGAGTTACATGAGAGAGTAATAGCAGCCCCAAAGCCATAATTGCTATTACCCTATCTTTGGCTCATATAATTAATTTCTTAGTTATTTTTAGAAAAAAAGTTGTTGTATTTAAAAGACTATTTACCCTATGTGAAATATAAGTTTTTGTTATGCGTCCAACTTCATGAACATGTCCTACTAATCCTTTAGTAGTATCAGCTCTCTTTGTTTCTCTGTCATCTGTGCAGAACTTTGCACAATAATTTATTTTGGAGTACTCCTTAACATCCTCAAATGTCAAAGGTGAAACATACAGCTCACCATCTTTCATGAAATATGAAAGATTAACATAAAATGCTTTGACTTCAAGCCAGCTTTTTTTTGGCCTAGATTTTCTATCATAGATGTAAAAAAAGTTTTTTGGGAAACATCTGAATTATTTACAAGTGACTCATATAAACCCTTTCTTTCTTCCTCTCTCTCAAAAACCATTTTGAGATCATTTATATTTTTTATATACATCTCATTTTCCTTTTGTTTAAATATTTTAGATAATACACCAAAATGACCATTAACAATACTTTTTCCATGACACTCAACAAATCAATTAAAATTAATTGTTCCTTTTATAATTTTAGATACCTCTTTAAAAAGATAATATAAGAATTCATAATATCTGAAATGATTACCATTATCAGTCCAAACTTTAATATTTTTAATATTGTTAAATTTATTATTTTTAAGCAGACTTATCAAACACTGACCTGAAAACAAAGAGTCATGAGATAAAATTTCAGATAAAAAGTCATGATACTCATATTTAATTTTCTCATTTTCTTTAAAAGCAATTGCAAATCCTAATAAAGAAATAGGTATTTTCTCATAAAAACAATTATTTGTCTCTATATGACCCCCACCTATTTTAAAGTTTTCTTTATAGTCTATTACTATAACACATGAATTATTATCAAGATTATTTATATCACTAATATATTCTTTATTTTGATGCTTATAAAACTTTTCATGTAGGTCAATAGATTCCAAATTTTCTTTAATAGATTTAGGCAATGGCAACTTCTTTATACTCAAATCCTTTTTCTTCATTTCTAATGATTTTTTTAAGTTGCAAATGTTACACATATCAGTTTGCTTTTTGCTTTTAATTATATTATTAGGAATAAGCTTATAGAAAGTGGAAAGTGAAATAGAACTATTGTTTTTTATTTTCATATCTTCATAAATTTCTTTTTTTGTTTTCAATAAGGAGTATTTTATTTTAGTTGAGTATTCACTCAATTCTTTTTGTAATTCTTCATAAATCAATCCAGGGGATTTTTTAGTGAATTGGCTGGTTGGAAATGAATTTTCTAATATGTGTTTTAAAATATTTTTTATGTTTTCTTTCTTTACTGAATCATTTTTTCCTTTTTTATTTTTTGAATTTAATGATGCTTTTTTAGCATTTTTTATTTTTTTAGAATATGAATACTCATTTTTTGTCATTTTAAATCCACAATCCCAAAGCTCTTTCAGACTGTAGCTTGATGTAACCAATGCTCTTAGGGAAGGAAGGTGCTTGGCAGGGGACTCTGACATCAATTCCTTTAAGTTGTTAAGGAAATCATCTGTCTTAGAATTTTGTATGACAGGTAAGAAGGTACTTTTTCCAAACTCTGTTTTTAATAAGAAATGCTCAAAAATCTGTTAAGATCATTGCCAGCAGTAAAAAGGAATGCTTGTTTAATCATAAAGATTTTTTCTCTCTTATTAGAAGCCCCGAGTGAGAAGAAAGGTGTCATTTGAGGTGAAAACTTGATAGGTTCCATAATGATAGTGGTTGGGTTCCTTGGCTTGGTTCAGGCAGTTCTTGCTTGGAAATAGATGTGCAGTTATCAGAGAGGAGTAAAGGTGTGGATTGTAAAGTAAATTTCTGTATAGTTGAGCTGTTTAAATACCATGTTAGCTGAGCTTTTGCACTACAGGCATAAATCCCCAACTGACCCCCAACTGACCTCCTTAATTTATCAATATCACCCCTGAAGTCTGATATCATTGTTTATTTACCCCTTTTTATATTCTGGTTAACTGTTGATATCTCGGCAAATAGTACTTCAATCTTGCTCAAACTAGTATCGTTAGAAAGCCCTTAATCTCATCTTTCAAAATTGTGCTGCAACTTTATATTTCAATACCAATTTAGTATCTTGAAGCGGCTTTGAATGTAAGCTTATAAAATTATTATTTGAAATAAAATATGCTAATTAACTCTTAAAGTATGATATTTTAATCAGTAAACTAAATTTAAAGTATAAATTATTATTTAGCTTACTTCTAGTAACCAACTCAAAAACCTTTTGTTTAAATAAACTTAAGTTTATTATAACTTTTAACAGTTCTTAAAAAATGAACTTTATATATCTTAAATCTATCAAAACAAAAATGTTATTTTTAATCACATATAAATATTTGCTTGTATAATTAAAGTTGTATCTTATTTTTATAGATACAATGACTAAGATCATTTTTTATTTAGTTTAAATAAATTTCAACCTTTATAAAATTTAATTAAATAAAGCAAGATTTTGATACATTCTTTTTTATGTTTGAATTTTTTATACATATTATCTCTAGAATACAGTATAAAAATATAATTTTATTAAATAGTTGGTTAAAGCTATTTTATTAATATTAAATACTTAAGAATTTGAAAAGAAAAACTTTTACTCTCTTATAAGTTCTTATTATATATTTTTTTATAAAATCTAACTTAAGAATAAATTACTTATGCTAAATGAGATCACTGAAATTTCAATAAAAGTTTAGTTTTAATTTTAGTTTTAGTTTTTTTAACTTTTTACTAGATTTTTTATAAAACAAATCCAAAATTATTTAATATTTATTTATTAAATATGCAAAAAAGCTGTCTGCCCTCTTTTTAAAAGGAGGGATTCAAAAATTATTATATTTTAAATTAAATATTTTTAAAAAAGCTAAGATTTTAAGCAACAATTTAATTTCCAACAAAAAGCATTGTATCAGTTTTATTGTATTTTTATGTTTCTCTGTTTAGAATGATGTCATTTTGTACTAATCAGCTTTCAAGAAATAATGGTATATGAAATAAGATTGTTACTAGCTTTTAATAAAGTTTAATTTAGCTGTAAGTAGAAAATAATTAATTTAATATAGGTTTTTATATTATAAGGATTAAATAAGATTTATTTTGATAAAATTGTTATAATTATATAAATTTATTGATAAGAAAATTAAAACAAAATTTTAAAGTGTTAAGTAGCACAGTTAATAGGAAACATATTAATCTAACAAATAATGACCCATATGTTCCTCAGACTGCTAGTTTCAGCCCCCAGAGTTAGGCAGCCATGCTGGTCTGGCATGGGATTTAAGTTGATTACTGGATCCCAGCTCATTGTAACAGGGTCTTGGCGGCATCACATCTAAAATTCATTCATAGACAAGATTTAGTTACCCTGTCAATGGGTTTTTGAATTTGCATTATCCTTCTAAACAACCTTTCATCTTAGTCATAAGTTCTGATTCAAGTCCAGGCACAAATGTTTGGCAGAGGCGCGTCCTGCAATCATATTTGTGAACCATCAAGCTTATTGGTGTAAGTGAAATCCAATAAGAAATCCAGCAATGAATCACAATAAAGCTTCAGGGTAACTATCAATATTCTGATTACCCAAAGCTATCAATGGGATCAACTAGTACTTCTTTAAGCTTGACAGCTCTGTGGCAATTGACTGTTGGGAGCCAATTAGTCAGGATAATGATGGTCAAGTCTACCATATTATTCCAAAGTCCTGACACTTCATATAAATTACTAGCATAAGTTCTTTAATTAGAAATAAGTATTTTTTATCCTATATAAATTTATATAAAAATTTACATGTAGCTTCTTAATGGGTACAGAAAATCAAAAGTAGTCAAATCAAAATCCAAAAAGGTACAGTAGTTTTCAAACCTGTTGAGAAAAACAAATATTATTCAGTTTAGTACGCATAAGTTCTGTCACACAACAAATCTCAACTTTTTATATAGAATCAGAAGCTAATTCCATAGAAAATGTGCTCTATTTGGCAAAATTATTCAGTCACACAACGACCTATGTAAACTGAGAACAAATGGGTCATTATTTTTCTTGTTATGCCTAAGCGCTGGACTGATTATTTTATAACTTAATTACATTATTCATATTCAAATTATTCAGAAATATTAAAATACAATCAGTGTCAAATCTTTAATTGATCTTGGGCTTAGATATTTTTTAAAAAAAATAATTTATCAATTTTAGAATTGAAAATTGCACCTTATAATATTGCTGGAAATATCTTAAGTGCTACTACATACTACAAGCTAAAAATATTTATGATGAGTTGCATGGGAGAGTAATAGCAGCCCCAAAGCTATAAATGCTATTACCCTATCTTTGGCTCATCATAAATATTCTTAGTTTGTTTCAAAAAAGGTTGTTGTTTTTGAAAGACTGATAACTCTATTTAAAATACACCCTCTAGTAAGATGCCCTACTTCATGAACTTGCCCTAATGCACCACTAGCATCTTCTGATATTTTTGTTTCTCTGGCATCATCACGTGATTTCAAATGATAAGTTATCTCAGAATATTCTGAGAAACTTTCAAATGTTAAAGGTGAAGTATACAACTTCCCATCTTTCATCAAATATGAAAGATTAATGCGCAGATTTTTAACTTCGAGCTCTCTCCTTGTAGGCCTAACTTTTCTCTCATAAATAGAAAAGAATGACTTTTGAGAAATATTTGAGCCTGATAGCGCTAATTTATATAATTCTTTTCTTTTTTCTTCTTGCTCAAAAATATTTTTAATATCATTTATATTCTTAATATAAAGCTGATTTTCTTTCTCTTTTAATGTTTTTGATATTACACCAAAGTGACCATCAACAATACTTTTCCCATGACATTCTACAAATCTATTGTATTTAATAGACCCTTTAATGTATTGTGGTGCCTCTTTAAATAGATAATATAAGAATTCATAGGATCTAAAATGGTTTCCATTTTCAGTCCATACTTTGATATTATTTATTTTTTTAAACTTATCTGATTTAAGAAGAATTATTAGACATTCACCTGAAAACAAAGAATCATGAGACAATATTTGAGATAAAAAATCATGGTATTCATATTTAACTTTATTGTTTTCTTTAAATACCAATGCAAACCCCAATAAAGAAATAGGTCTTTTGGAATAAAAACAGTTATTGGTTTCAATTGGACCACCACCAACTTTTAAATTCTCCTTAAAATCTATGACTATAATACATGATTCATTATCTAATTCATTGATATCTTTCTTATATTCCCTATTTTGATGAGCATAAAAGTCTTGGTGCTGATTAATAGCTTTTAAGTCACTGTTTATAGATTCTGGCAATAATAAGTTTTTACTTTCACATTCTTCTTTTCTTTTTTCTAAGGATGATTTTAAGTTACAAATATTACACATGTCAGTTTGTTTTTTACTCTTTATTATATTTTTTGGTATTGATTTATAATAAGTTGAAAGTGATATTGAAATTTCATTTTTTATTTTCATATTTTCATATATTTCTTTTTTTGTTTTTAATAGAGAATATTTTATTTCAGTTGAATATGCATTCATTTCTTTTTCAATGTCTTTATAAATTTTTTCTGGTGCTTTTTTTGTAAACTGGCTTGTTTCCAAAGAATTTTCCAGTAGTTTTTTAATTATTTTTTTGATTATTTCTTTTTTAATGAATAGTTATTATCTTTTTGGCTTTTTTTGTTTAAGCTTATATTTTTATTTTTATTTATATTTCTTGAGTATTCAAACTCACTTTTGGTTATATTAAATCCCATATCAGTAAGCTCTTTTAAAGAGTAACTGGAAGTAACCAGAGATCTCAAGGCTGGGAGATGCTTTTGAGGAGCAGATTTCAGAAGATCCTTTAAGTTGTCAATTATCCCATTTAGTTTCTGATTTTGAATTAAAGGAATGAACTCTGTTTTTCCAAACTCAGTTTGAGTGAGGAAGTGATTGATGAAGGAATTAAGATTGCCTCCAGAAACAAAGAGGAATGCTTTCTTTAGTATAGCAATTCTTTTTCTTTTTGTTGATGCTCCCAGTTAGGAAAATGGCTTCATGGCAGAAGTAAAGTTAACAGATTCCATAATATTGGATTTGTGATTGCTGATAAAGAGATGCTTTTTAGAGATGCCTTGCAAAAGAGTGCTGGTTGCAGGAATTATATCTTTTTGTGAAGATGGTTTGAAGTAAACCTTAGGTGGTGCTTTAGCTCTTATATACCAAGTCTTATGACACCATTCTGAAAGAAATGATGTGACAGCTTTATTTACAATTTCAACTTGAATTTATATTTCTAGAATAAATGAAATCCCCAGTTTTCATGCACAAGTGATATATGTGTATCAGCTAAGCATCAAATTACATCATATCCTCTTTGTAATCTATGCAAATCAATTAAAATGATGTATTAACTTAATTATAACTGTTCTACATATTTTTAAAATGATAAAATATTAAAGAATTGTATTTAAAAAATGCTTAATTTGAGGTTCACAGTTCACTTGAACCTCAAAATTCATCTAAACAGCAAATAAATTAACGTCCTAACTTTAAACTACCATAAAATTCTAAATAATTAAGCTTTTTAAATAAAATAAAATGCGGAAATGATGCTCTTGATCTTATCTTTAATTTCGTCAAATAAAAAGCATATATTGATTAATGAAAAATTAACTTTTTTAAGCTTTAAGAAATCTATTTTATTTCATTATCAAAATAATATAATAAAATCTGACATATGCTCTTTTAAATTGCTTTTGCTTTAATGTTCAATATTATAAATATTGATATTTTAATATCAATGGAAAGATAAGATTCTTAGCTTCATTTTAATAGTTTACAGTGTGAAAAAATATTAACTTTTTGTTGAGTTATTACAGTTTTAAATATAAACATTTGTAATTTGATTTTTTCAAAATCGAACTGTGTTATGCTGCGACTTGGGCAGCATGTGTATTAGAAAATGGCCTAATCCCTAAAATAATGACCCAAATGTATGATAATTCAACAACAAATGTACCAAGCACTAGAACACATGAGTTTCAGTCATAGAAAAAAGCCACTATGTTTACTATGTTTTTTTAATAACACATTAAACTCAGTCACAAAAGTTAAAACTTGATCCAATAATAAACCCTAATAGCAACAAAAACAGACAATATAAATATCAAATATCAAAACAAATATGTGAATCTATAATACTGTTACCAGATCACTTAATTAAAAGATACAATATAGAAAATAACATTTAAATAAATATTCTGAGTGTCTGTTTTGGGATTAATATATATATAAAATCAAATGTATCAAACAAACAGTCAATAGTGCACATTTACAACCAAAAATAATTAATATAGAAGTATAAAAACCTAATATGAAATAAACAGTAGTGCCTAAAAGCTTTCATGTTACTATATATGAGCATATAAAAATTAAAATAAATAAATTATATAGATATAATGACTTTAACTTTATTTTATTTTTATACCAAAATGGACACATCCCAACAACAGAGCCCAGGTGCCAAAGGAGTATGCCACAGACGTGGACGCCCTCATGGGTCAAAAATTGAGTTAGTGCAACACAAGTGCCTACTCAGGAAGGAGACAGGAGAGGAGAGTTCAATAGTGAAATTTTACTGACACAGACAGCTCAAGGGGCACAGAGCATAAATCCCAGGGTCCAGAAACTGACCAGAAAATACACCAAGGTCATCAGCATCAAAACAGTAAATGACATCACCACTGATAGGGTGTCTTTTGTATATGGCCCTGTATACCTCCACAATGGTGTTCCAGCTACTATCACGGAGAAGATTAAGTCAGTCCTTGACACCACATACAAGCCTTACATGAGTGGTAACAAAGGGGAAGATGAGGACAACAAGCCACAATTTTATCAAACTGTAGATGGGCAGCAGGTGCTCAAAAAGATTGCTGCATTCTATAGAAAAGTATCTATACCTTGTGTTGTGGCTGAGCCTGAGGAGTTGCTCCCCAATGCCAAAAAGCTCAAATACACCATCATCCCCAACTCCACATGTGAGGCCTTTATCAGGCTCATCAAGGAAACACAGGACTACAAGAAGACTGCAGCTATTGCTGGTATATTGGCAAAATAAGCTCATTGACTGTATAGTAGATTCCTGAAAACTGGTACCATTCTCCTTGCAGATCACCTCAGCACAAATCAATCCTATTAAATAAGGAGCATATCTGGGAAATCCACAAATGGATCAATCAAAATTGCCATCTTGAACTGGAAAATATACAGCAATGGTCAAATATGTTTTTGATTTTGATGCATCAATTTTGACTTTCTATTGTGTAGTGAAGAGTTTGAAGTTCTCTTGGAAAAAACTTGGGGTCCCCCCATACAATTGGAATAGCTCAATGAACATTGAGTACTATCTAAAACACGCAGAGACATATATTGCTTTAAAGAAGAAGGGCACAGTAAAATTCTATTATATCAATGAACTATTCTTTGTGTTATCCATGTGCAATGTCTACAACTATGTGCCCAAAGGTGCCAAGGATGGTGTATCCTGGTGTGTGGCTTTTTGTGCTGTGCTCTTCTCAATGGTAGCCCTTCTTAGTCCCCTTGGTATTGAACTTTATCAAATGATCAAGGGTTTGGACAATAGTTATGCCTTCCTTGAATTTCTCCAATTGATTCAGGAGCACCTTGGACTTAATAGATTTGGGTTCACCAACATTATTGTGTTGAATAATGTCAGGCTTCACAAGGTGGCTGATATTCTCAATGAATTCCCAATGATTGAGACAGGCGTGCAATTTGGCTTACAGCAATTGGCCACAGAGCCTATGCACCTATTATTTATTCCCCCTATTTCCCATTCTTGAACCCATTCAAGAAAGTATTTGGGTGGCTCAAGTGTGTTTTCAAGTGGGGGACACCTGTTGGGCATGAGGCCTTGTTTCATTTGCTGCAGGTTGGGACCCATACTCTTCCAGCAGAGCTGTGACCAAATTCTATGCCCACTCCAATTTTTCCATCCCCACGTACCTTGAAAAGAAACCAATCAATTAAAAGGATGGCTCCAATTTTATTTTTATTAATTTTATTTTTAATATATGCTTTTATTTAGTTTATATGTATCAACATACTTTTATAATTCTGCATAATACTGTCAGGTATAATAAAAGTCAACAAAGCAAAAAAATGATCTATTAAAAAGCTTAAAATTTTAATATGTATTTATTAGGGTTGAGATATTTTTCTGGAAATATAGTAGATTTTAATTAAAATATAAAATTATTATAATATTTGAGTACAATTGAATGAGATTTATTGCAGATTTAATTAGTGGAACTCTAGGATCTGTTTTTGAATTGAAGTGAATATTTCTATGGCTGAGGTGTAGGTTGATATGGCTCCCTGATTATATAACTGCATCAACTTAAAATTGGCTGTAATGTGACATCTAGACAGGAGGAGAAGACATTTCATATGTTAATTCAAGAATAACTGCATCCTGAATAACATGCTCTATTGAGCTGTATCCAGGGGCAATTTTTTCATCTAATAAATGGCAAATTTCATCCAGCTTTATTATTACATCAGACAGGTTGCGTGCTTCTGCTTTAATCCCCATCATTACAATAAGACCTAGGTAAATAATTAAGTGAAGTCTCTGCCCTGAAAACAGGGCTGAGAACTCACAAAGTTTATTATATAGGATACTTATTTTTAGGGAGGTTGTTGCTAAGTTTTTTCATGATCAGCGTGATTTCAGTCTCATTGGAGCACTAGAAGGCCCCAAAGTCTCCAAGGACGCCCAAAATATGAGCCAGGACAGCAGAAGAACTACTGGTAAGGTCAGATGCTATTTTATAAAATTTTCTAGATGTGCAATATTATGTACTTGGGAGTGAAACAGAACCTTATTTCTTCTTGTCCTCTCTCCATTTATGGTATGTTTTTATATGACATGGTACTGATGAAGTCTGATAAGAGAAAGATAAAGGGCTTTCAGAAGTTGGGGGGCATATTGGTCAAGGTGGATCTTTGGAGCCACAGTCAGAGCCGTAACTTGTCATTTTTTATCTTCAGAGTTTGATTGGATTTTGGCAAGTTTATTTTTTATTGATAGGGTAAGTGTCATGAATGAAAATTTTATTCTAATATTAAACAAAAGTCAAATTCAAGAATGGAACTTTGGTCCCCAGGAAATACAGGCCACTAGTCAAGAGGGCCAAAGTGCTGACTGCCCACATTTTTTTGGGCTTGAGTCTGAAGGATATTTGATGACCCACCTGCTAAGCTAAGAAGTTTTATCCTAATGGAGCATTGTCTACAGACAAATTTATGCCACAGAAGACCCTGATTTATGCTGAAGTAGATGCTTGCCAAAAGGAGGTTAGGACTGGAACTAAAATTAAACCATCCAATGAATCCCCATTAATACCAGGCCCCAGCGCCAAATCAATGATGTATTTGGCTGGGCCGCATGATACAGGGAATAGAGACAGAGAAATAGAGTGTTGTCACTTATATTATCTAGCACCAGCCAACCCAGAATTAGCTGCCTGTGAAGTCTCCCCAAATGTCAAAGTCTCATTGGAGAAAGGCCCATGGATCTAAAGCCTACAACTTTTAGAGACAGAAATTTTAATAGTATAAAGTCCCTGCTATGATAAGAATAGCAGTATTGTTAACCTGACAATAAAGTTTAAATGAACCTTTGGCTCACGCAAATTCTACCTTATCTAGTTTTAGTGTTTTAACATCTCTATTTCAGTCTCTCAGGTACAAAGGCCCCCACTACTCCTACTGTCAATCCCACAGACCCATCATCCACATTATTCCGTCCACCTGGATCATCCTTTGGACCAGTACATTTCACCAAGTACCCTCTAAACCCAGCCTATTCTGAGTTCATCCTGGAAAATATACTTCTTGCCAACACCTTGGCAAGAACAAGAGTCACAGAAACAATCCAACATGGAGGAAAGTGGTACAACATCCCTCACAGGCTATTCTGCAATAAGTATAATTATCTGCCCACATACCTGGTACCAATGACCCCACCTCTAACCTATGGCCCAACCACCCACAGGAAATTCTTACCAGTGCTGACGCCACTTTCACCCAGATGTTTAGGTATACTCTACATTAATCTCACAGGCTTGATGGATTCCATAGCGCCTAATTCTGGACCTTGATCCTTGCTTAGTCAATCCTTATCCTATGTTATCAAGTTGGTTCTCATCCTATGATGATCACTACCCTCTGGCCTGGCGGTCTCTCCACCTGCATTAAACAGTGTTCTCACAAGCAATTGGTATCTTGGCACTCCCAAAATATTTGACTGGGGACACAGAAACCAGAAAGAAGAATGAAGAATCTGGACACTAAAAAATTAATACTGTGTGTTGAGAGACATCATACTAATATATAAACCAGCAGGAGCTGTGCTTTCATGGAAGTTACTTGAAAAATAATAACTTGAACCCCTTAAAATGCTAAAATACTTTATTGAATTAATGAAGTAGTTGTGAGCTCCAAACCAGCTCACATAGATTTGGAATTAAATAATGGTGCTCTAGAAGTGCTTTTTGTGGCTAAGCCTTCATGGGTCACCAAAAACTTAGCAATTTCATAAACTAATTTTTCAATCAAAAAATATAGAATGTCCAATTTTCACATTTTTGAGCTTTAAGCAGCTGTTTTGAAGGGTATATCAAAAGTTTAATTTGTTCTGCTGTAACTCAATTATTTTTTGTTGCCTAATTCAAGCCTAAATATGCCTTAACGTGAACTTTGATGTGTATTCTATTCTTATTGAATTTCTTAGGTCAATCAATACCAGTTAAGATGACATTATCTGTGACAGTACTAGCTTATAGTCAACCATGGTTAGCTAGCTTTTGGCCTGACAAGCACTGGTTTGAGCTTTTGATGACAATGGTGTGTCAGGGATTTCATATTTTTTACTTCAGCTGGTGAATGTTTATTGCTGGAGGCTATAATTGTAAAGTTCCAAGGGGTCCCATTGACCTTGGATAAGGATATTTTCCCTAAACCCACAAAAAAGGCGGCTCGTGTCCAGACGCAACCCTTGCACAACCTAGAGAATCTTGCACATACTGTAGATGAGCAATTCATAGTGGATTTTGCTCTAAGAAATTCCTTTTCCTATTTAGAATCTCCCTAACTATAGATCTGATGCTAATCTGGTTGGATTGCATGCTTTCCTGGTGCAGACTTTTCTTAAAACAACTGGAAGTTTAACAGGAAAACAAAGCTCACCCAATTTCACTGGGTTCATTTGTATTGCAGCCTGGAGAACCTGGTTGTAAGGTTCTGCACATAGTAAAATCTTGGACAAATAATTCTTCTGATCTAGTGGTCCTTTGGCCTGACAGAATATTTCTGAGGTCATCCCAGTTGTGACGTCAATTGTTGCCAGCAACAGGAATGTTCTCCCTGGTTCTTTATGTTGTAACTGTGCTGTTTTAGCAGAGTTACAAGGGAAAAATATTTAGAAACTAGATAATATTCTTTATTGAGAGATAATGATTATATAGTTAATGTGAGTCATGGATAACAGGAACATGATAGTGTTGATCACACAGTGGGATGGTGAAGGGGGTGGCTTGATACTGGTAATGAGTCAAACGCCAAAACAAGGTATTCACCATAAAAGGGATCATCATTTGTTCATGTAGTTGGATTTTTCAAATTCAGTTGACTTCCTAGTCTGGCTTCAAGTGACTGGATAATTGAATTTTAGGTCACAAACCTGCTTAATTGAAAACTTGTTGGCGGGTTGAGCCTGCTGTTTTGACACCCCCCAACTGAAGGTTGGCCTCCTCTGGGGGTAGGTTGTCAGGAGCCCGGGCGCCATACTGGACTAACTGTTGTTATGTGGTGGGCAAGGCAGTTTTGCGTTGCTTTTGTCTTGCTTTGCAGGGTCTCAGGCAATCATGGTAGAGAATTTTGTCTTGTTTACTTTCCCAAGTCCTTGCACAAGGTAAGTGTTATTTTCATTTACCTTTAGGATAGTTGCTGGGCCTACTTTTTTTAGGTTGTAGTTTGCTTTTGTTAACGTTCATGACCCAAACTTTGGCACCAACTTCATGTCTGTCTTGGATAAGGACAAATGTCTTTTGCAGACGTTTGTTTTCTCTTTCTGTTTGATCACCATTGGCCTCTATGACCTGGGAATCTGAACCAGAGGGGACCTTGCTTGGAATCTCCAGCTTGGGTCCTGATAGTGCTTGAATGATATTGGGCTGTGTGCCATATACCAACTCAAAAGGGCTTTTCCCTGTAGATCTGTTCACACAAGTTTGGCATACAAGTAGTGCAGTTGATAGCTGCTTATACCAGTCTCCAGGTCTCCTGGCAGTGAGCTTGGCCAAGGCTTGCACAAGGCTGCCATTTAGCCTCTCCACACATCCATTGGCCTGAGGGTGGTATGGTGTTGTCACGGTGTGCTTGACCCCATTCTTGGTGAGGTATACATTGGTATCTTCAGAGGTCAATTCTTTGCCTCTGTCAGTTATCAGGAGTTCTGGCTTTCTGAACTTGATGATTATCTCTCTTCCTATGAATTGCTGTACATCATTGCCAGTGTGCACCTTTACTGCTTGGGCTACTGGCCATCTTTTAGAAAAGTTGATGGCGGTGATGATGTATTTCTTATTGTTGTGTTTCCCTGACATGGGGCCAACAACGTCAAGGGCCCACACCTTGAAGGGTAGTTGTGTGCAGATGGGTAGTACTGACTTTGGAGGGGCTTGGCTTTTGGAAAATTTCTTGCATACCTCACATTGGTCTAGGACTTCTTGGACGTCACAATATAAGGTTGGCCACCAGGCCTTGTTTTTAAGGAATTTGTACAGGTTTTGAGTCTTGGTGTGTCTGAGGTCTCTGTGATATTGTAGGATGGTGTCTACTTGCTGGTGTGTGGGAATATAAGGGATGGTAGTACCGTCAGACATTTTTTCTGTGCAGGGTCCCATACACGTCAGCAAATAGGTATTTGTTTTCAATGAATGTTTCCTTTGTTATGTTGGTTGTACCAGGGGAAACCCTTGTCTTTTGTTTGTAGCACCAAGAGAAACCAGTCTGGGTTGAGTCCATTTCCCCCTCTTGTGGCATGGACATATAGACGTGAGAGTGTGTCCGCCATGGCAAGCTTGGGACCAGGTTTGTACTGTATGAGCATATAGAATCTCTTCAAGAGCTCCATCCAGAGGGCTTGGCGGCGAGATAGATTTGCTTAGTTTTGAAATATATGAGCGGCTTGTGGTTGGTCAATGCTGTGAATTCTTCCTGCTGTTCTAGATAACAACGCCACTTAACTAGACAGTGTACAATGACCAGCAGTCCCTTTTTGTGGATAGAATATTTACACTTGCCATCTGTAAACTTTTGTGATTCATAAGCTACAGGCAGAAAGTCACCATCATTATTTTTGATTCATAGTACTCCCCCAATGGATGCATCTGAGGCGTCAGTTTCCATTTGGTATTCCCCGTCACGTTTGGGGTATTGTAGGATGGGAGCTGTTGTCAGATTTTTTTTAGGCATCTAAAGCAGAGGTCACGTTGGGGGGTCCACACAAACTTAGACTTGGCACCTGTTATGGCGGATAAGGGGGCAGTCAATACGCCACAGTCAGGTGTGAAGCAGTGTACATAGGCCACCATCCCCAGGAAGGTACAGAGTTCCAACTTATCCTTGGGGGGTGGCATCTTGCAGATGGCCTGTATTGTTTAACTGTCAGGTTTGATGCCGTCTTTTGAGACAATGTGCCCCAGGAAGGGCAATTGCTCGCAGAAGAACTAGCACTTGGAGGATTTGGCCAACAGTCTGTGTTGTGCCAAGGTAGAAAAGACTACCTCTAGAACTTTGTGGTGCTGTTCCACCAAGGGGCTGTAGACAATGATGTTGTCTAGGTAGACTAGGGCATGTTTGCCTATGTGTGGAGCAAACACTTCATTAATGAAGGTCACAAAGGTGGAGGGGGCATTTGTCATGCCAAAGTTGAGCACCACAAATTTGTAGGAGCCGTATTTAGTGCAGAAGGCTGTTTTGGGGATGTCTTCCTCCTTAATACAAATCTGGCTATAGCCTGCAGTCAGATCAATCTTGGAGAAGACTGTGACTCCTCCCAAGGCGTAAAAGAGATTTTCAATCAGTGGTAGTGGATAACAATTCTTGATGGTAACTTTGTTTAGGGCTTGGTAGTCTGTGACCAGACGTAAGGTACCGTCCTTCTTGGCCACAAAGAATATGGTGGCCCCAAAAGGAGACTGTGAGGGGCGGATAAGTCCTTTCTCTAACGCTTCCTTGAGGTAAGTGTGTAGGGTGTTGTCTTTGTTTGGGGTCAACCTGTAGATATGATGTGCTTTGGGTACAGCTCCTTTGAGTTGGGTGGAGTGTTGATGTGTTTTTCTGGGGGCAACCCAGGTAGAGCTTCCTTGAAGATTTCTGGATGGTGGGTCACAATTTTTCAATCCTGAGGCGTGGAGGTATCCTGGTAATCCTTGAAGGGTATGATCTTGTACTGGTAGGAGTCCCAGTCAATTGCCTTCAGGTTTTCCTTCTTGTCCAGGGTCTCTGAGATGCACACAAAGACGTGGTCACGTAGGAGTTGGTCCACTGAGTCAGGGTAGATCTGGTGATTGACACCTTCACACTTAATGGTCAACACTGAGGTTGCCCAGTCCACGTGAGGGTTGTTCTTTCATAACCAATCCAAGCCCAGTAAAATGTCAAACTTTGAAAATTCAATGGCAGGGCCTTGGATGGTGAAATGCAGGTTCTTGAGCATGACAGAGAAGGGGGCAGCTTCCCTTGTTACGGCAATGTGATGTTCATCAGCTAAAACCAAATATTTAATCTGCAAAGAATTAGTGGCTAGCTTGAACTTATCCACAAAGCTGCTGTTGACCAGGGTTCAATCTTCACCCAAGTCCAGGAGTGCCAAGCCTATGTAACTGCAAAAATGGAAAGGATAGGACATAAGTTTATTGGGATGTCTATCAATGGTGTACAGTACCAGGTCCTGCGAGGGTACTTGGATCATTGGACATTGGTCCACGTCCTTGGGTTGGTACTCATCATTGGGCAAGTTGGGGGTTGTGTGGGGAGAGCTTGGCTTGCTTAATGCTCTCCTCAGGCTTTTCCCTCACCTTGATTATCTTGTGTAGTAGTGATACAGAAATGGGTACAATTTGAATGGCTGTTGTTCCCACTTCCATGTCCATTTGAACCTACGGGTTTATGATTAGTGTTGTTTCTGTTGTTTCCAGGGGGTGGTCAAGTGGAACACCCGTCTGTGTGAGAATCCTTGGGTCTCTCTTATTTTCCAGTTTGTGTCTTATGGAGGGCACTGGATGTTTGTTCTGATTTCTCTTCTTTGCGGTACAGGCTTTGTAGATTGGTCACTTGGTCCAGGTTCACGTGTCTCATCACATGCAACTTAAGGGCGTCATAGTACATGATGTGTGTAGCTGGGGTATCAAAGGTCATATCAGAAGGTGCACAAAGTTGGAGTTCCTTGTAGGCGCAGGTGAGCTCCTTCACAGTGCCTGTCTGGGCTAGGTTCTTTACTTGACGTATGATCATGAGTGTGGTGTCCTTAAGCACAAATCTTACCAAGAAATCTTGTTTGAAGGTATCCCAGTTCTTCTTGGTATGTTCTTTGTGCCACTTGTTGCACCAGGTGCCAGTGTTGTGGGTCAGGAAGATGGAGATTTTTGCAATCCAAAATTGCTGTGTGCATTCCATCTGGGCCAGTTTGCTCTGGGCGGACTGAATCCATGCAGCAGCATTGTTGTTGTTGGCCCCAGAAAAAGGTTCCAAGGCAGCGCTTCACAGTCTTTGGGCTACATAGGCGGGCATGGTGTTTTTGTTGGTTGGTCGCAGAATAGAGGAGGCAGCCTGAAAGAACCCTTGTGCTGACAGGGCACAGAACGCAGGTAGTGGTATCACTGTGTTCTAGTACAGGACAAAGCCATCAGGTATCTCAGCACCAGGGGTGTACGGGGTCCAGTCCAGTGGGAGGCCAGACATAATTCTGTCAAGGATTTGTTGGCTGCAGCATGTGCAAGTAACAGGCAGAATTTTTCAAGATAAGGTAGGATGGAGAACCTACCTGTGCTACCAATGTTGTAACTGTGCTGTTTTAGCAGAGTTACAAGGGGAAAATATTTAGAAGCTAGATAATAATCTTTATTGTGAGATAGTGACTATATAGTCATAGTGAATCAATCAATAGCAGGAACATGATTGTTGATCACACGGTTGGATGAAAGAAGGGTTGGATTGATCCTGGTAATGAGTCAAGCGCTAAAACAAGGTATCCACCATAAAGGATCATCATATGTTCATGTTGTTGGATTTGGTAATTTGAGTTGACTTCCTAGTCTGGCTTTGAGTGGCTGGGTAATCAGATTGCGGGTCACAAACCCGCTTGCTTGGATCCTTGCTGGCAGTTTGAGCCTGCTGTTTTTGACAGGATCATCATTTGTTCATGTTTTTGGATTTGGCAATTCAAGTTGACTTCCTAGTCTGGCTTCAAGTGACTGGATAATCAGGTTGCGGGTCACAAACCTGCTTACTCAAAACCTTATTGGTGAGTCAAGCCTGCTGTTTTGACATTTAGGAGATTTGACTATTCAATCAGGCTGATGACCCCCTCACTTGGCCCAGTTGCACCTATTATATTAGGTCTGGATCACAGCTAGATTGGTCTGTCTCATCTAATTGGTTCCTCCTGCTGCCTACCAAGCCCCCTCCTAAAAGACCCTGGTTCTGTTATCCCCATGTTTTCATAAAATGAAAGCAAGGGCCATCAGGTCCCTTGCTTACCAATTTTTAAATATCAAAATTAAAATCCTGAATCTACAAAGTTTGAAATGTGTTTTGTGTGTTTTAATTTTGATAATAAAAGTTTTTGACTTGACTTCTGCCCTCCTTTTGTCCCCTGAATCTTTTTGATCCACCTGTCCTGCTGGCTACCTGTCTGTGTTTTTTGTTGAAAAACAAATTTGGGTTGATTTGAATCCAATTATAATCTTTGAAACTTGGGGTACCTGGCTTGAATTCTGTACTCCTATTCAAAAAAGATAACTTCTTGTGCCTCTCTGTTCCCTTGGGTTGTCTGCCCAAAGTTTTTGTTGAACCTGACCTTCAGAATGCTGTCTCCCTTAATAAAATAATTGATGGTGACCTTGGTGCCAGTAATCCTCCTGCTGTGGTCTACTTCCCCGGAAAGATGGGAAGACTCTCCTTAGCGGAACAGAACTCAGTAACTGATCCTGGGTTGCTCACAAATTCCTTTCAGCATCTTGTCCAGGCCCCTTCTATTTGAATTAATTCAAAAAATCAGCATGGATAGGTTTGTATCCCAGGTATTTCCCACATTTCAGGAGTTGGATGCTGAGGATTCCCCTAAAAAACCCAGAAATGTGCTGGACCTATATCCACTTCAAATCATACCCCACCTTTACTGTAACCCCCCTAAGGATAAAAACTCCCACCCACTCCAAACCAAACTATTTGGTTGTTAGTGGCTGCCTTAGTTCTGGGCTTGAACGCCTATTTCCCACCCTTGTCCTGTATAGCAACTGTGGTGAAATCAACTCCCTGGTAGTTGACTATTAAGTAAAGTGGTTTTTTGGTTTTGTCTGATTGAATACTGAAGTTAAATTTTTTTTGATTAGCAGGACTTGAGGTACTGAATACTTTTAATACAAAACTTAATATATACAACTATGGTATACTAAAGTGACCCCGGAATACTCAAAAATGCAATAAAAATACCTTAACTAATAAGAATAAGGAGAAATAAGCACTTATTTCTCATTTTTACTATGTGATTTACACTCTTCACTATGAAAATACTTTTTATCAACTTAAAATTTAAAATATAGCAAGGAAAAATAAAGATAAACACAATACTAGAAGTTATGCAAAATATAAAGAAATAATTTTTTATTTGATATACTTCATATAGGTACAACTGTGAATATCTTATGTTTTATTTAGAAATTAACAAAAAATCAAGACATTTCATTCACTTTTAACTAGAATTATTAATCTCAAACTTACCATCTATTCATGAAAAGATCAGTACTATCTAACTAAATCAACAAGTATAGAAATTAAACCTAAAAAGCAAAAATTAAAGCTAAAAATTAAAAGTTAAAAGTAAAAAGCATAAAAGCAAGCAAACAAGCAAGTTTACTCCTCAACATTCCTCCCCTCTTAATTTTAGCCCTTCCAGGAGGACAGTTGCAATGAGCTCAAGCTACTTCTTGATCCCAGAGGCCTTGTGCTTTATGGCATCCTGGATGGCCTTTAAGAAGAGGGTCAACTTGGTGGTAGGCTTGGTGAGGGGACACAGTTAGCAAGATCTCTGAGCTAGGAGATAGTCTTTTCCTGCTCATGTTGGAGATGAGAGAAGATCTTGTTGAACTTTGAGTAAAGCCCAAAGTTAGTCTTAGGATGCTTGTGATAATCCTCTAGAGCCAAAGTGGTCTTCAGCTCCCTATTGACAGCCACCCAGTAAACATTCCAACTGGCCTTGGCGTGGGCCTTGCCTTGCCTCTGCGTGACAACCTTACCAATCCACTGGGGCTCAAAGTACTCAAGGAAAGCCTTGAACTCCAGATGCTTGGCTATGTAGGGATCCTTTGAGAGAATCTTTAATCCTTGTACAGTGTTCTATGGCTTTAAAAAGTCCAAGGCACTGAATTGTGCCAGCACAAATTTGCAGGTGTCTGAGTTATCCCTATGGCTCAACCTACTAAGCTCAGCATTGACCTGCGCATTGCAAGCAACTGCTTGACGGCTATGGAAGTGGCACTCATGAGCTTCTCCATGAAGCAGCTGCTTGTATGCATTGAACTGAGAAGGCTCAAAGTCCATAATGCATACCTGTGGGCCAAGAAAACAAAGCCAAACCTTTTCTTCTGAGTCCAGTGTGGCCTGGTCCTTTTCAGCATCAGGAGGGTTGGCACAGGTGTGTGGGGGGACTTATGGGTGTCATTAGTGGAGGGAAACGGGCAAGCTCTCAGCAGAGGATATAAAAGGTGCAGGTATAGATGGCCTTGGTGCCCCCGGGAAATAGGGAGAAGGCAAGTGGAATCACCCAGATGTCAATCTGGGCATGGACCATCCAGAGCTGGTAGAACATCTGGGGCAAGTGGCAAAGGTACCGTAAACTACCAGGTTGACACTCTTTTCAACTCCAGCAGGCTCTGCTGAGTTGAGTAGCAGATGATACAGTCCTTGACTCCTGGCCTGTCATTGTGGAAGAGGAAGCACTCCTCATTTGTGAGCTGTTTGAGCTCATGAGTGAGCTTAAGCTCAGAGAGGATGTCAGAGGCCTTGGGAGGAGGGGAATTGGCAGCAATTTTCTTATTGCTTATGAACTTTACCAGCTGGTCTTGAGTTGATACCAACTCCAGATTGTTGGGCTTTAGATGCTGCAAGGCCTTGATGGTCAGATGGGATGGGCAGAGGTGGGCAGAGGCAAGAATAACTGCATGAGATATCACTTGAGCATCCTTGCAATAAGGTGATTGGGGGGTTCACACAAGTGTTCCCCCATCTTGAAAGCCATCCTTACCAGCCTACAGTGTTCAGGTGGGCCCCACAATATGTATCCTTGCCAACAAAGTGCTTGCTTTTGGACTGCTGCTTTTGATTATTACAGTTAAAGATGAAATTATTGGCAACATACTCAGGGCCACCTTTTATTGGAATTATAGGGAAATAACAGGGGAAGCACTTGGGGACTTTGAACTACTTATCCACATTGCAAATATTGTGGATGGCCAGTGGATCCCAAGCAAATTGGCCAGTGGCTTTAAAATTCTTCACGTAGCCCTCTGGCTCCTCCTGATAGTCAGAATAAGGGAGAGAAGAAGTGACACCAGGGGAAGGAGATGAGGGGTTCCTTGAGGCCTGCTTGGATGCCTCCTTTTTATTACCAGAAGAAGAGGTGGGCTTCTTGGAAGCCTTTACTTTCTTGGTATGCCACTCCTTGGTGGGCTCAGAGTTGGCCTCTGAGTGGTAAAAGGAGTGGTCGGTAAGATCACCATCAGATTTATTGGAGGAGGAATTTTTTGGGGAAGGTGAAGGGGATGTGGAAGATGAGGGTGGGAGGAGAAGGTGTGGGAGGAGAAAGAGTTGGGGGAGAGGGGAGTCTTTGCCTTTGCAGGCTTCTTGGCATGCTTTGGGGTAGTTGCAGGGTCCTTTGAGCCCTTTGAGGCTTGGCGCTTGATAGGCTTGTTAGATCTTGGCTAAAAAAGTTTATTATTGTAAATAAAATAATCAAAAAGATATATTAAGCACAAATAGGTAAATCAAAGCAAAAAATAAGTAAAAACTATACAAAGAAAGTCCTATTTATCAAGAAAGAAACATAACAAAGTAAATAGAAGCAAAATAGAAAATCAAAGTATAGATATAAAGGATAAAACATAGAAAATATATGATATTTGATGAAGCCTTAAAGATGTTAGGTTCATCATAACATATTAGGGCTAAATCAAGGGGAAATATATTTAAAAATAAAATAAAGTATATAAAATTATACGGAGAGTAGTAGGGAGGATAGTAGATTATAGTTGCAAAAAATAAGTTATTATGTGGAATTTCTTTATTGGGGGTTAAACATTAAAAACTTAGTAGAGTGTTGAGTTTGGCACTGTCAATCAGCCAAAACCCCTAATTCTCACTGTCAAGTTTCTTGGAGTTGCGCAAAAAATCAAAACTACTATGTTTTTTGCTATAAATCTTGCTTAATTTAAAACCCAGTTTGAAAGTTAACCCAAAAACAAGGCAGTTCCATATGCTCAAAAATTAAAAAAATACAGCATACATTAAAAATTTAAATGAGTGGGAATATGTTTATTAGTTGTAAGAGTATACAGGGGGAGCTGGGAGTGGGTTTTTTACCATAGTGAGTGTTAAAACGTTAGGAAGCTCTCTGCACTAGTCACCCTGTTAAGGTGTTGAGTTGATGGGTGCCAACTGGCACCCATAGTGTGACACTTATAAATCCAGGCTTAGATCCAAGCCTTTGATTAGTTAAATGCAAACCCAATTATGTGGTAAGTGGATAGTGGCAAACAGGGAGGAGCTGGCCTTCTGTTTTTTTTAAATTACATATGAAATATATTAATAAACCAGGCTTAATTTATGTGGCACTGATTGATCTAGCAACCCAGAATAGACATAATGTAAAACAAGGGGGTGGTTGATTGATGTATAGACCACTAAATCCTGCATAGTGGCGCTTGGGAGCTTAACTAACAGCTATGGACGCCAATAAATATATAATAGCAAATGATAAGATTTATATAAGCGCAGGAGTGTTTTTATTGATAAAACTATTTTTTGGCCTCAAAGGTGTTGGCTTGGCCACTTTCACTTTTAGAGCCTCAATCACAGGTGGGTTTGGTTTTATTAGTAAACTTACATATAAGCCACCTCTTTAACTGGTCTTTGGACTACAGGAGCTGCTAAACCGAGATGACTTCCAGCAATCTTAATCTCAACTTTTGGCTCTGCACCCAAGATCACCAGTTAAGATTAGCTGGGACCGGTTAAGCATAGATACTGATCAATCCAAATATCCAGCAGCCAGCTCCCCAAACGTTGACAATCTATCAGCTATTCAGGAGTCAATTCTACCACTGCTGCCTCCCGTACTACCCCCTGGAGGCCTCTCAGAGCAGCCGTCCCCAAAGTGCACTGGATGGTATCCTGGGGGACAAGTCCACCAGGATGGGTGCCAGGATTTCCAGGTCCAACCCCCTCTCTCATAGGAATATCATGTGTGGGGTGTAGATCATTCCAGGGGTCTAGATACCAATTATTGGGGGAGGGCTATTGGGCTGGGGTGGCAGGAGGGTTGGGCCAGAAGGAAGGGCCCACCACCAGATAGGAGCCAACCTAATAGCACAAGATAATGAGAAACCAGCATGCAGCCAAGGACTGGAACTGGAAGCCATAAAGTCCATCAAGCTTGGCAAAGTAATGCAGAATGCTTTGAGAAGCTGGGCAGAGGTGGGCTAAAGGCAAAAGCAGATTCTTGGGGCTGGTTGGGATGCAGGGCTAACCCAAGTCATTGGTACTAAATAGGCAGATAGGCCGTTGAACTTATCACAAAGAGTCAAGGCTGCACAGTGTACCAAGTTCCTTTATGAAAGAAGGTGTCTGGCGCTATAATTCTTGCCAAGGGGTCGGCAATCAATATTTTCTCTAGGTCAAACTCCAAATAGGCTGGGTTGAGCAGGTACTCAGTGAAATGAATGGGGATGTAGGGTGCTCCTGCGGGACAGAATAATGGGGCCAATGGGCCTCAGGAATAGCAGAAGGGCTGTTAGGGTCCTGTGAGTTTACAGGGATAATATGTAGACAATAAAATACTGGAACTAGATAGGGTAAAATCTGTGTGTATCAAAGGTTCATTTAGCTTTATTATCAGAACTTTGATGCTGTTATATTCACATAGCTGGGGTTTTATACTGACATGTACAATTTCTCCAGAAATTATGGGCTTTAGGTCCACAGGTATTTTATCATTGGGAATTGGATTCATTAGCTGGTTGGTGGGTTCAGCTGGCTCTTGATTGGCAGGCATTGGTGAAAAGGTGTGAGAAACCTTCAATTTCAAAAATCTATCCCTAAAATCAGGTAGCCCAGTCAAATATAGACCTGCCTGAATGCTGCGGGTAGGCACTGGTTGGTCCTGGTTGGGGGCATATTTTCAGGTCTTCTGAAATCCCCTTTGGGAAAGCTGCTGCCTTTGCGTAGGTCTGGGCCCTCAGTGGGGTGTGTTGGGAATTTTGACCAAACAATGATGCCAATTATGATGGAGCCCACAGATTGGGATTGCTACAACCAAATCCATAAATTAGTCATATAAAATACAGTGATGCCAATTATGACAGAGCTTTCAGATAGGAATTGCAGCTAACAAATAACATAAATTGGTAGTATACATCATATGCATATTGGATCAGCTGTAGCCAGCTGACCTGAACCTTAAATTAGCCAATGATAAGCGCTGCCACGGCACTTAAGTGATACATGATTTGCCACTGCGCCACCTTGGAAAATACACAGGTGCTGCGGCGCCGCCTAGCAGCCAGATTAGGTGCCAAGCTACTTTTACGTCAAGCGCTACCTCACCAACGGAAAATTATTGCAAGCACCAAGGTGCCACTTTACTTTTACATCAAGCGCTGAGGCGCTGGGTTTGATTCCCCATAATCTCAAATTCCCATATTTATCACATTAATAAGCATTAAGTTTGCAGTATTTCAGGAAAGTAGGAAGTGATCCTGAAGTAACTAAATTATTCCATGCCAGCAAGGATCACCTGTGCTGGGTGAAGATGAAGATATTCTTTTAGTTGATGCGCAATAAGCGCCAAACCTAGATTAATAATTACCTAAATAAGGAGTGTGTTAGAATGCCCTAGAAGACATTGCTAGCAGCCCAGGGATTAACCTTTGCAGAAGGTATAAGAAGAATGAATCACTCACAATAAAAATAAGCTTTTTATCTTGACTTGTATGATAAATATCTTTAATATGGTTGACCTTTATCCTAATCCTTAAGTGCTTCTGTGTGATCAGAAGCCATTGCTGGACAGTAATCATGATTCCACTCAATCCTGGCTCTTCTGATACAATAATACACATATCCTCACATACGGCTGTAACTAAGCAAATGTCCTGTGCCCTATAATCTCAAATAATTGTAGTGCTGTAATGCAAAAAGCGTGACAGGGCGTCTTCAGTGGGATTCTTGCCCAACCTTGGGGGATCTTTTAGGCTTTGTGGGTTGCTTATCAGGCAACCTGCTGACTCAAACCAGGAAAAATGCAGGGGGTGGAGCCCTTGGCCATCTGGACTGGTGGGCCACAGATTGTGGGGACCAGGGTTTGATTCCTGCTTTTGACTTCTTTTTATTATCAGAAGAGAAATGACATTTGTGACACTGGGGAGAATTGTGCTATGCCTACAGTATACTGCCTTGTTGAGCTGAAAGCAGGATGCTCCTTTTTTTAGGGATGTGGTTTGTATGGTTATCAAAGGTTTGCAAAAAGGTATGTATCACTCCTTCTAGATTAATATTGCACAAAGGTTGATTTTATAAACATATCGGTTGGCTTTGTTAGGATAGCTTATGGTATGCAAAGAGATAAATGTTGAGTTGTTGTTGGTTATAGGTTCAAATTCAGTTTGGATCCTGCTAGTATTTAATGATAAAGATGATTTGGATGGGCAAGTGGAACTTATGAAGGGTCTTATCCAAGCAAGGTCGGATCCGGACTTTGAGCGATATCCTTGATATGATTTGATGGCAATTCCTGGGAAACCTATTTTATAAGTAGGCAGTTATAGAGGTTGGGTCCAAGATAACATAATAAAGTTATGGACCAGCATGCCGTCTAAAAGGGATATGATGCATAAAGCGATCAATTCACCGTTGGACACTTTTGCCTGTATATATACAAACATTTGTACCAGGCTGGCATATAAGGGTTGTCGCAGCGATATGGTGAAGCAAGAGGGTTCAAGTGGTTGGATATTAAAGTAGAGATTTATAGGGATATTGGTTTGAGGCCGAAGATGGAAGGGAAATTCTTGTTTGTTTGGTATTTTATTTATTTGGGCAATTTAAATGCACATCTCGAGTGATCGGTTTAAATTGATTTTAATTTCATAAATGAAAGTACAAGTTAAGCAATATGGCGTATCTTGGTGATCATAGGGCGGCAGGTATAATAGGCGGGATGAGGGAAGGAAGGAGGTATGCAGAGTTATTTGATCCTTGGACTTGGGCTCATCACCAGCTGTGCGGGTGAGTGCAGCCGGATAGTTGAGCGGCGCGAGATCCGTGAGCTGAGCACCAGCGAGGTGAATGATTTCGTCAGTGCGCTCAGTAAGCTGCACGAGGAGAAGTGGGAAGGGATTTCAAAGTACGAGAAGTTCACCAAAACCCATGTCGACAACAAGCAGTACTCGCACTTTTCTCCGCAGTTCCTCCCGTGGCATCGCCACTTTATCCGCAAGCTGGAGATGGAGCTTCAGCGCATCAACCCCGACGTGGTGCTGCCGTACTGGGACTGGTCGCTCGACTCTCAAGAGCCCCACAACAGCCCCATCATGTCAAGCGAATACATGGGCGGCAACGGCGACCCTGCCAACGACTACTGCGTGAAGGATGGTCCATTCAGCAACTGGCACATGGACTACCCCACACCCCATTGTCTGCGCCGCGACTACGACGAAGGCACCAAGATGTCTGTCTTCTCCACCCCAGAGGCCATCAGCGTAAACCTGAATGTTCCAAAGTTCAGCGACTTCTCGCTGCAGCTGGAGATCAAGCATGGCGCACCCCACGTCAACATTGGCGGCGACAAGGGCGACATCTTCCCAATGCACTCTCCCAACGACCCCATCTTCTTCTTGCACCACACATTCATCGATATGCTGTGGGCCGAGTGGCAAGCACGCCACCCCGATTCCGTCTACGAGGGAGAACGCTACCGCACAACAGGCACCGCCGATGATATCATGCATCCCTTCAACAGCACAGTCGCGTCTACCCTCGATACATACTCAGACTTCTACTGCTACACCTACCCCCGCTACCCCCGCCAAATCATACCCAAGGCCGCTCCCCCAGGCCTGCGTTCGTTGATCGCAAACCTGGCACGCCGCAACCCCTTCATGGGACACAGACGAACCAGGATCACCCAAGCCAACGTTGACCGAAGCTTGCCCGGCCTGATGCACAAGGCTAGTGAGTTTGCGCCCTACCTGGACATATCGGGACTCAAAATCAAAGCCCTTCAGAAGCGCAAGCCCCTCCCCGCTGCATTTATCAAGATGAACAACATCAACCCCGAGGAAGCTTCCAAATCCCTCTCTGAAGAAAACTCCATCATCGATCGGCTGAACTCCTTCCGCTCCTTCGTTTCATTGTCCCAATCCCAATCCCTGCTCAACTCCTTCTACAAATCCCACCTTGTTTCCCGCCATTTCAACAAATGATACTAAAACTCTCCCCCTTGACATATAAATCCCCTATAGCCTCCAAACCAATTCTCCACTATCCTCATAACTCTACAACCTCAGCGAAGAATCAGCCCCCATTTAAATTCTAAACCAAAACATTACAATCCATCCAATATAAGATCAAAGTGGATTTCATTTGGACGATATAGTGAATTACTATATATAAACATACCTGTGAAGATGTTTTCTCATAACTCTACAATCTCAATGAACAATCAAACCCCATTTAAACTATAAACCAAAACATTAAAACCCATCCAAATATAAGATCAAAGTGGGTTTCATTTGGACGATATAGTGAATTACTATATATAGACATAACTGTGTAGATGTTTTGTGTCCCATGAATCACAAACAGAACATACTATAATCTATCAACAACACAATAAAGATTCAACCTGACCAAAGGATTAACAGTTGTATGTTTAAACCAGTTTAGTGATAAGGAGCGCCTTTTGGGGAAGCTTCAAATATGGAATTAGGAGAGAAGAGAAGTATCTTTTATAGGATAATATTTTAGGCTTATATAGATTGGGCTGTGGCAGAGATTTAGTCAGATTGAACATAGGGGTTGGTCATGTGCGGGATGGGTTTGAGCCACTGGATACTTGGATCATCATGTGATATTGCTTGGTTACCATTCTCGGTAGGTCAAACGGTATATTGGAAGGGCACCAAATTGGGTGATGGCTGGATGTTAAGCAGGTTGGCAGTAGCCAGAATGCCTGTACATCCAGACCCCCGACACCCCCCTTAAGGGGTTACTCTGGTGAATCATGAGGGGGCTTTGTTTTCACAGCTGCTGCCTGATGCTCCTGGAGCTGTTTAATAGTTGGAACCAGTCTGGTTGAGTGTTCTCCTTTACTAAGGCAGAGACAGGTTCTGTGGAATTTCTTGACAATTGGGGTTTTGGCACCTTGGAATTTAGCTAGATAGGTGTTATGATCTGGTCTGTACTTGATGATTCTTCCTGGTCCTCTGTGTACTGAGTCTAATTTCTTTCTGTTGCCAGCTAGAACCTAGACGGGGGAGTCAATGGGAAGTGGTTCCTCTGTGGAGGTTACCTTTTGTGTTTTGAGCCTCTTTATTTCTGCTATTTTAGCTTTGAGGCGGATGTGTTGTAGATTTGGTACTTGTTCTACTGTGGGGGTCTCCCTGGGGGATCTACATGTATGGCTGCTTGTTGCAGGTAATTATTTCTGGTTTGTACCCATAGGTTAGCTCAAACAGTGAATAGCATGTTCCTTAATTGGTGCAGACTTGGGATACTAGTAATGCATGTTTTGTGTATAGTGGCCATATGTCTTTGGCTTTGCCATCCATTATTTTCTCTAGGATTCTGATAAGGCTGCCATTCAGGCATTCAACTCTGCCCTTGGCCTGTGCCTGTAGGGTGAGGTTGTGGAATGTTTAATGTTTTTGGATTTTAAGTTAATGTTTACTATGTGACCTGATAACTTGGTTGCTTTATCAATTATGATGTAGTCTGGAGTGCCGTAGTTGGCTATGATTGCTTTGTTAATGAATTAGTTTATTATTTCTGCTTTATGGTCCTTTGTTGCCCAGCAGATGGGCCAGCGTGTGGCAAAGTCAATAGCTACAATTAAGAAACATCGGTTTGTTTTTGTTTCTGGGAAGGGGCCCACTACATCCAGTCCCCAAACCTTGAATGGTTCAGGGTCCGGTACTGGGTTGACCGTTGGCTGGGGAGCCTTTGTGCTGGTGTATGTCTCGTACACTGTGCACTTTTTCAGAACATCAACTAAATTCTGTTTGGGGTTGGGCAACCATACTATCTCTTTTAATGTGAGGTATAGGTTGTTAGCCTTTGTATGTCCTAGTAGGCGGTGATGTCTTAATATGGTGTCAACTCTTTGTGCGTTTGGGATGTACGGGACATGTTTGTCATTAATAATTTGGTATACCATGCCATTTGGTACATGGAAATACTTTTTGTTCCTTACTAATGTATTATGGGTCAGTTGATGTGTTGAGGGGTCTTTCCCTTTGGTTTTATACTCAGTGTTGTACAGGGTTGGCCAGTCAGGGTCCAGGTGGTCAGGGTGATCCTCTCTAGGCTGACATAGTCTAGAGAGAGCATCAGCTGTGACCAGCTTTGCCCCTTTTTGTGTTGGATGTCCAAATTAAGCTGCTCCAGCAGGGACATCCATTTGGCTTGTTGCCGTGCAAGTGCGTTCTGAGTTTTGAAATATATTAAGGATTTATGGTCAGTTAGTACTCAGACGTTTAGATGTTCTTCTAAGTAACATCTCTATTTCTTGCATGTGTATATATTGCTAGCAATTCCTTGCCGTGTATTGGGTACCTCTGCTCAGTATTAGCTAGTTTTCTACTTCTGTAACATACTGGCAGGAAGTCTTGCTGCCCTGGCTGGTAGATGCACAGGACTGCGCCAATGGTGGTGTTGCTGGCATCTGACTCAAGCTTGTAGCACCCGTTATTATTAGGGTATTGTAAGATTGGTGCTTTGATCAAAGCTTGCTTTAATAATTAGATATTCTTGTCATATTCTGGTGTCCAGATGAATTTCTTTTTGGCATTACCCTTGGTTATGTCATTGATTGGTGCAGTTAGTTTCCCGCAGTCTTTGATGTATTTCCTTAGGTAAGCTACCATACCAAGAAAGCATCTAACTTGTTTAATGGAGATGGGGCATTGTATGTTATTTATGGCTTTTATTTTGTCTGGATCTGCTTTGATGCCACCGTCAGAGACAATTTGGCCCAAGAACAGGAGTTCCTTTTCCATAAATTGGCACTTACTTGGTTTTGCATAAAGTTTGTGCTTTGCGAGTCAATTGAGTGTCTTGCAGACATGAGTGAGGTGTTCCTTTTTGTTTTTGAGAATATGATGATATTGTCAAGGTAGCATAATGTGTTTGAGAGGCCATTTAGCGCTTAGTTCATCATGGTGACAAACATTACGGGAGCGTTGATCATCCCAAAGTTCATTACCCTACACTCAAAGGATCCAAATTGCGTACAGAACACAGTCTTTGGTATGTCCTTTTCCTTTACTTGAACCTGGTTGTACCCTGAGATGAGGTTAATTTTGGAGAAAAATTTGGCTCCTGAGAGTCTTGCAAACAGATCCTCTATAAGTGGAAGAGGGTATTTATTCTTTACTATGCTTACATTTAATGCTCTGTAGTCAGTTACTAGACGTAGAGTGCCTTCCTTTTTCTTTACAAAGAATACTGCTGCCCCCATGGGGATTCAGACGGGCAAATGAATCCTTTTGCTAGATTTTCCTCAATGTGTGTTTTGAGGGTTTGGGTCTTCATGGGAGAGAGTATATAAAGGGGTGCAGGTTTGGGCATGGCTTTACATAGGTCAATGCCATGTTTGACCTCCCGTTTTGGGGGTAGCTCAGTGAGTTCTTCCTTGAATACATGGGCATATTCATTTATGAGTGTCAGGAGTTCTGGGCATTGGATCTTGCTTGTTTGCATGTTATTGAATTCAGTGTACCTCATTATATGGAGGGTACTATCTTTGGTTAGATTTTCTGAGTCATCTTGATTTATGACCTGGAAATATACTGTGTCTCTTAGAATGAGGTCATTAGGTTCTTTGAGGATGTTAAAATTGGCTCTGTTGAATTTGATGGTCATGGTTTTTGTTTTCCAACATACGCTGGGGTTCACTTGGGTGAACCAGTCCATGCCTGCTACAATGTTATAGTTTATGTTGTTCATGACAATTCATTTGATGGACGTTTGTATGCCTTGGAGGTCAATTATGAAGGGAGTTGTTTTGCCTTCAAGTAGAACTTTTGATTTATCTGCCATTCTAGCGTATTTGAAGTTGGATTCAACAACTGGTATTCTGTACTTGGTTACAAATGGTTTTCTAACCATAGTGTGTTGTGCACTAGATTCAAATGAAATTTTATGTGTATGTGATTTGTAAGTGCATGGATAGACAAGAAGTTGTGAGCAATCTTTAATTTTTACGTTCATAAAAATGGAGGATTGCGGGACACGTGGGATGTGAGCAGTAAAGTTTATGCCTTGGTACAGTTTCTTGTCAAGTTGGGGGGGAGACAGGGGCACTTAAGCCTGTTCCCTCTCCTCTTTTCCCGTTTCCTCTGTTTTGAGACCTTTGAGGTCAGAGAATGTGGGGTCGGATTTATAGCAGGTTGCTATTTCAGCATTGTTTACTTTGGCAATGTCCTCCTTATTGGGATGGGGGCAGTTTGTGCTTTGGCTGCAATTGCCATTGTTGCAATTAGAGTTGCCGTTGCTATGATTGTGTCCTGGCGTTTTTTGCTATTAGATTTTTCTCTACCATTGCCGTTTGAGGAGTGATTGCTGTTGCGTGCAGCATATTCCATGTTTGCGCGTTTTTCCGCACGCTTGGCTTCTGCAATGAGCGCAGGCATGGAGGTGTTAGCCTCTGGGCGGATGAGGGCAGCAACAGAGGGTTTCATTCTGTCAATGAATGTGGCTCTGGTGTTTATGTTGTCAGCTTGTGCTGGGGTTTGGATTTTGCAACGTATTTCCTCAAATTTATTGTTGTAAGCTGTGATAGTGGTCTTCTGAGGAAGATTGCTGAGCTGTATTGCAATGTCTTGGAGGGATTTAGTGACGCAGAATACTTGGAAAGTCATGTGATATTGCTTGGTTACCATTCTTGGTATTTTGAACAGTATATTGGAAGGGCACCAAATTGGGCAATGGCTGGATGCTAAGTAGGTTGGCGTTAGCCAGAATGCTGTTCATCCAGACCCTCAACACTAGTTTGCACTAGGAAATTAGAGTACTAATATTAAAAAAGTGTTTGATCTAGTAGATTATGCTACAAATTTAATGTGGATTATTTTTTAATGGCCCCAATCTCTCATAGATCAACAATAATCCCAGCTTGATCTATTGCCTAATTAAGGAAATCATCAATATCAACCCCTTAAAGGCAGCATAGCTTATTGCTACCTGTGTTGTTCCATTAATGCTGTCCTAGTAGGATAACTCATTTCTCCACCTATATCAAACTGAAAATACTTTATTTCCAGGTCTGCTTTCTGGTGCCCCACTACAAGAGTATAAATACCCTTTTTTCTTCTTCAATAAGTATATATCTCTAATTTATCCTCTATCCCTTATTTTTCTTTATCTGTAACTTCTCCACAAAGCACACTTACAACAATGGTCACACAGATAAGTTTTCCCATCCTGTGAATATAAGGTAAAGCCACAATCTTTACCTGCACACAAGAAGAAAAAACTAACTTGTCATGGATACCTCCCCAAAGGAAAGCAACACTACACTGTAGAACCAGTAGTCCTCATGGTTTGACTCTCTGGAAAAGAATCCTTATAGCAATCATACCATAAAACACCATCTCTGCCCCAGAAGGTTTATCCATGCCATCATCAGCTATAGACCCCAAAACAATACCCTCACAAATTGCTGCCCAAGTTTTCATTCAGAACCAGGCTCAGTCTCAGGCTCCTGTACTTGAAATCACAACACCTGGTCATGAGCAGAACCAACAACATCCAACAGATGCAGCTCCCTCAGCACTCTGAGATCCCAGAATCTGCCATATTCCTTACCAACAGCAAAGGATGCTGGCCAGCAAAATGCACCAAATCACACCTGCAGCTTTCTCACCTGGGGAAGATTTAGAGACGCCATTCCAACCAAGGTCTCAAAAGAATTTAAGGTCCCAGCAGCCCGCAGGATGCCCAAGCTCAAATGACAGAAAACATCAAGGGGTAAATCCAGGCCTAGGAAGACTTGATCACTTGGACCCTCACAAGCAGATCCTAGAACTCTGTAGCCAACAAGATAGCTGGAATAGTAATCATAAGCCCAATGAAAGCTGCTCACTGGGATCAATACCACACCCCTGGTAATCAAGCAATCATGCAGTTGCACAGTTGGGGCATTGGATCTGAAGTTCATCAAAAATGATGAGGAGAGCAAGTCTGGAACCGGCCCAGGATTGATATCTGGACTGGGGAAGGGGCGCTTGCCCATGGGGCCCAGGATCTATGCTAACCCTCCAAGATCAAAAGGTGAAATGGAGGGGTCAAAGTTAGCCATGGTCCCAGCAAAGATAAGCAGGGGCACCTGAATTGAGTAATTGGGCATGGAGCTGGGGATCATATTCTCTTACCTATGCCAAGGGGAGGCTTAGGGGCAGCAAGATTCACAAGGGAAAGGATAGACCTTGTTTAAATACTCTTTTAGGATATACAGTAGAGAGTTATAAATCATATTTTGGTATTGATCTGGGTAATGATTTGAGCTTGTATTATTTAATGTTCACATGAGGGATCAAGGATCAGGGGTTTTATTTTCTAATCAAGTGGTAGACATGATGCTGGAAAGGAAAGGTTGCTCCTTTATTTGCACAGTGTAACACCAATCTGACCACCCAGAATATCCAGATGAAGAACCACAAAGAAAACAATGAAGAAACCCTCCAAGAACCCCATGGCTGCCTAAAGAGCTGGCTGATTGAAGAACATCATCTAGACTTAGGAGCTCAGCAGCAGACAACCAATAAAGCCTTGATCAAAAATAAGCCACTCCCTAGCTAACCTCCTATCCCTGAAAGCAGAATTAGGGCTAGTCAGCCCTCCAACCAAGCCCCCTGAGTCCAAAAATACAACCCTTATAGTAAAAGAAGCAGAGCATGATAAAGCAGCTTCTGGAACATACTTCTTTATGAACATCAGCTTATATGAAAGCTATCATCACTTTAACTAATATTTCTTATGAGAATTTGATCAGATAGCTTGCTTCCCGACTTATTTTTTGTTCTCCCATAACATTGGCTGTCTATTAACTGATTGCCCCTAGGGATCTATATTGCTTTACCTCATCCAAAGAAAAGGACACCCTGGACTACTAATACCCCCTGGAGCCTCCTTTGATCTATTCAATTTTAATGAGTACCCCCAACCCAAACCACAAAGATTAGGTCTTAGATGATCTCATCTAGTACATCATACCTGGATCCCTGCAAGAACCTTACCAACTATTAAGGATATATGATCTAATGGCATGGGCCTTCTGGGCTGCAATTGAAGATTGGATACTGCAGTAATGATCCTGGGAGCGGTGGTGACCTTGGAGGTGTGTGCAGCGGGGTGGGGCCAGCAGTGGCCCCTCCAAGTCCCAGAATGCCAACCCTAAGCTGCTCCAAGAAGAGCTGACCAAATCCTGATCACAACTGGTACCACCATCCCAGAATACCTGTTCAGCAGCCCAGAGCTGTCCCACCAAGTTCTGCACAGCAGCAACCAGGGTGGGGAACCAGCATGGAAAGTAATGGGACCTGATAGGTTATCATGCCCCCACCCTACTCCCAACTCCCAACCTTGAACCACTGAGTTATGCCCCTAGGGTATAGATTTAATCATGGTCTGGGGGTAACTGTGGTAAGTTTGACCCCCTGGTGATTAACTCCCTGGTGCTTGACACTAGAGTAAAGTGAGAATTCAGCTTTTTCCCTGATTGATAACTGGAAATCAACACCTTTTTAACTAACAGATCTTGATGTACTGAAAATTTTAATATAAAAAATTAAGCTTTAAAGCTATGGTATACTAAAATGCCCCTAGAGAGCTCACAAATGCAATAAAATCAGTACCTTAATTAAGAAAATAAAGAGAAATACACAATTATTTCTCATTTTACTATGCACTTTACACTCTTTACTATAAAAATATTTTTTGATTACCATAAGAATCAAAAATCCAATGAAACAAAATAAATAAAAACACAATAAGTTAATTTATCTGAAATATTAAGAAATAGTGATGTTATTTGATATAATTCATATAAGCACAACTGTGAATATCTTATGTTTTACTAGTAAATTAACAAAAATTAAGATATCTCACTCACTTTTGACTATAACTATCCATCCCAAACTTGTCATGTATACATGAAATAACTGGTGCTATCCAATCAAATCAAAAGCATTAAAAATTGAAGCTAAAAGCAAAAATGATCAAGACTAAAAAGTATAAATCAAAGCTAAAAAGTTAAACTTTAAAACCATAGAAGCAAGACAGCAATTTTATTCCTCCCCATTCTTCCCCTTCTTCATTTTAGCCCCTTCCAGGAGGGCAGTGGCAATAAGCTCAAGCTGCTGCTTGATCTCAGAGGCCTTGTACTTGTACTTGGCCGCACCCTGGATGGCCTTGGTGAAGAGGGTGGATCAGGTGGTAGGCTTGGTGGGGGGACGTGGTTGGCCAAGTCACACAGCTTGGAGATAGTTTTTTCTTGCTCATGCTGCAGGTGGGGAAAGAACTTATTAAACTTTGGGTAAAGCCCAAAGTTGGCCTTGGGATTCTTGTGATAAGCCTCTAGTGCCAAAGTTGTCTTGAGCTCACCATTCACTGCCGCCTGGTACACACTCCAACTGACCTTGGCTCTGGCCTTGCCTCTGCGTGACAATCTTCCCAATCCACTGGGGCTCAAAGTACTCAAGGAAAGTCTTGACCTTTAGATGCTTGGCTATGTAAGGATCCTTTGAGAGAACCTCAAACCCCTGAGTAGTGTGCTCTGGCTTTAAAAAGCCAAGGAACTGAATTTTGCCAGCACAAATTTGCAAGTGTCCAAAGTGTCCCTCTGGCTCAACCTACTTAGCTCAGCATGGGCCTGCACATTCCAAGCAACTGCTTGGCGGTAGTGGAAGTGGCACCCCTGCACCTCCCCGCTGAACAGCTGCTCAAATGTATTGAACTGAGCAGGCTCAAAGTTCATAATGCACATGTGAGTCCATAGAGCTCTGAACCTTACTTTTTCTCCAAGTCCAGGGTGGCCTGGTCCTTGTCAGTGGCAGGAGGGTTTGCGCGGATATGGGGGGTCTTCTTGGCATTATTGTTTTCAGGGGGAAAGAGGGAAAGTGCCTTGCAAAGAATGGAGAAAGAAAAGGGATATATGGCCTTGGTGGCCCCAGGGATAAGGAAGAAGGTGAGTTGAATCATCCAGATGTCAATCTGGGCATGGATCATCCAGAGCTGTTTGAACATCCAGGGGCAAGTGGCAAAGGTACTATCAACTAGCCAGGCTGACGCCCTTTTCAACTCCATCAGGTTCTACTAATTTGTGTAGCATATTATGCGGTCCTTGGTGCCAGGCCCATTGTCATGGAGGAGGAAACACTCCCCACTTGGGGAACTGCTTAAACTTGTGGGTGAGTGTGAGCTCCAAGAGGACGCCTGAGGCCTTGGGAGGAGGGGGGATTGACAGCAATCCTCTTATTGCTTATGAACCTTACCATCTAGTCTTGAGTTGATACCAACTCTAGATTATTGGACTTTAGATGCTGTAAGTTTTGGTGGACAGATCAGAAGCCTGGAGATGAGAAGAGGTGGGGATCATCTGGACTAGATACCATTTTAGCATCCAAGTGAATTGATGATTGGGGGGCTCATAAGTGTGCTCCCCCTTCTCAGCCGTTAACTACTACCAGCCCTCAGTGTTCAGGCAGGCCCTGTAAGTCTTATCCTCACAGACAAAGTGCTTGCTCTTGGTTTGGTGCTTTTGGTTATTACAGTTAAAGATGTCATTGTAAGCAGTGTAGCCAGGGCTGCCCTTTACTGACATGATGGGGGAAAACTGGGGAAGTGCTTGGGGACTTTGAACTCTCTGTCCTCATTGCAGATGTTGTAGATGGCCAGTGGATCCCAAGCCATGTGACAAGAAGCTTTGAACTTCTTGGAGTACTCCTCAGGCTCATCTTGGGAGTCAGATGAGGGAGGGGAGAAGAGCCATCAGGAGGGGGAGGGGAAGGGTTCTTCAAGGACTGCTGGGATGCCTCCTTTTTCTTACCAGAAGAAGAGGTGGGTTCCTTGGCACTTTTTGCCTTCTTGGTACAGCACTCCTTAGTAGGCTTGGAGTCAGTCTCTGAGTGGTAAAAGGTGTGGTTGGTAAGATCACCATCATATTTGTTGGGGGAGGAATTTTTGTGGGAAGGGGAAGTATAAGATGAGGGTGGAGTGGGGGGGATGGAGTAGGAGACTTTGCCTTTGCAGGCTTCTTGACACTCTTGGGGGTGGTGGAAGGTTCTTTAGAGCCCCTGGAGGCTTGGCGCTTGGTAGGCTTATTGTTCTTGTTTGATCTTGGTTAAAGGAAAGTTTAGTTTTTTAAATAAAACAGTATGAAAGATATAAACCACAAAGAGGTAAAGCAAAGCCAAAGTTAAGTAAAAAGTATGCAAATAAAGTTTTATTTATCAAGAAAAAATAACAAAGTAAATAGAAGCAAAATAGAAACTCAAACTATAGGTATAAAGGTTGAAACATAGAAAATAAGTGATTTTATGATGAAGCATCAAATATGTTAGGATCAGCATAAAACTTTATGCTAAATCAATATAAAAGTATAATTAAAAATCAAAAATTATATAAAAATTATATGGGGAGTAGAAGGAAGAGTAGTAGATTATAATTGCAAAAAATATGAGGAATATTTTTTATTGGGAGTTAAAAAATCAAAGCATAGTAAAGTGTCAAGTTTGCCACTATCAATCAGCCTATAAAAGCTGAATTCTCACTGTTGAGTATGCCAGAGTTAAGCAGAAAAATCAAATTTACTATGTTTTTTACATATGAAACTTGATTAAATTTAAAACGGGTTCAAAAGTTAACCCAAAAGCAAGGCAGTTTCATATGCTCAAATATAAAAAATACAACATAAGTTAAAAAGTAAATGCATTGGAAGGTGTTTATTAGTGTTTAAGTTATGCTGGGAGGAGCTGGGAGTGAATTATTTACCATAGTGTTGGTTACAACATTAAGAAGCTCTCTGTACCAATCCCCAAGTTAGAGTGTCAAGTGGCTGAGTGTCAAGTGGCGCTCATAGTGTGTCACTTATTAATTTAGCCTTAATTCTGAGCCTTTGATTAGTTAAATCCAAAACCAATTGGGTGGCAAGTGAATAGAGTCAAACAAAGGAGGAGTTGAGTTTCTGTTTTATAAATTACATATGAAGTCTCTTAATAAATTGGGCTTAATTTATGTGGCACCACTTAATCCACAAACCTGGGAATGTCATAATGTAAAACAAGTGGGGTGTTTGATTAATGTCTATACCACTAAATCCAGTATAGTGGTGCTTGGGAGCCTAATTGACAACTATGGACACTAATAATAAAAATATAATAGTAAATAACAAATTTTATATAAGCGCATATGTATTTTATTAATAAAATTAAGATTTGGCTTAAAAAGTGTCAAACTGGTCACTTTTTCTTTTGGAGTGTCAAACACAGGTTTTCCCCCCTTTTTGCTGGTAAATTTACTTATAAATTGCCCCTTAAATTGGACTTTTAGCTAACCAAATTATCAAATGGAGTCAAATTCAAGCAAACTTAAACTCATTTTTTGGTTTTGAACCCCTATATTACTAGTAAAAATTAACTTAAAATCAGTTAATCCAAAAAAACTAATAGATTAACATATGCGGCACTAAACTCCCTGGCACTCAACAAAGTGTTGAGTACCAGAGAGTCAACTTTATCACAGTTGCTGTCTGAGAGGTGCTCTCTGATGGACCTGTGGTGATCCAAATTTACAGCTGGTTGGTAGTCAAGGGTGATGCTTGGTAAATATATTGTATAAGAGAGGTGAATGGTTATTATTTATTTGTTATCCAGGTACAATGACTGATGGTTTACCTAATCATGATGGCTGGTGCTTGGTTTTTTAGCATTAGAGTGCTATTAGGAGGGCACCTGCTAGTACTTTGAAAGGGAAAAATGTGCCTAGAATGGAGATTTCATGTTATATTGAAACTCTGAGACCAACTGGGCTATAGTACAGTTGGGGTTCACCACCACAATGGCAGGAGTTTCTCTGCTCATGTGCTTTGGGTAGCTTTAATGGGGTTGCTTACTGCTACTGTGCAAACATAGTGTGCCTAGAACTACTATTGAGGTGGCTTTTTAGAGAAGAAGCTGCTGAACTTAGTGAATTGGAGTGTCTAGGAAGTAAGGTTGGTCAATTTGCATAGAAAGGCCCAGGCTAGCTACTTGGGTGAATAAAATAGGAGTTTTTACAGCTGTGTGCTTGCCTCTAGAAAGCCTATCTGGGAGTACTCCACTAGTACCAAGGACTATACTCAACAGATAAGCAAAGTGATAGGCTATCAGTACATGTGAAAGGAGCCTGGGGAAAAGTTGAAGACAAGCCAAAACATATCCTCAAAGCAACTTGCTACACGGGCAGAACACTAAACAATCTGACAATTATTCCACCACAATCTGGCTACATGGGCAAAGTCCAAGAGAGACACCAAAGAAACCATAGAAAACAATTCCACTATTGATCTACTATCCTTATCAGTTAAGTCCAAATGCAGGGAATTGTTGAGGAAGGCAAGGAAATTGTTAACGCTTTAAGGCACAAATTGTCAGCGTTTCCAGAAGTGTGTAGTTAAATTCATATTCAAACTTTTGTAAAGCTGGAAGATGTTTTGCTCTTGAGTATGATGAATGCTAAGATCATTTGATGGGGTTGAGGATTTTTTACTAACACCTTTCATTGGTTTAAATGCCTAAAGCTTAATAAATAAGTTGGGGAATATTAGGATAATGCTCTGGGATTAGAACTCAGTCACTTGAAGAATGACACCCCAACCCATTTGGTCCCTGGCTTTGACCCAGGACTAACCTTGGTGTCCTCCCAGGAGCAGTAGCACTACAGCCCTGTTAGCTTGCTATGTCCTCTTCCTATCCCTGAAGACTTTGAAAACCAGCTTGTTTGGACTATATCAAAAACTTGGCAGCCTTCAGAATTAACTCATACAGCATGGAACATCCTTCATGGTGACAATCCTCAAAAACATTTTTCCTTTTTTCAATATTAAAGGATATTTTTTCTGGATTAAATAATTGGCACTGATAATAAAAGCAATTTTTAATTTTTATTCTGAATTTTTAATTGAAATTATAAAAGATAAAGCAAAAACAATTTTTGAAACTGTTGATATAAAGGATGTTCCATGCTATATGAGTTAATTATGGAGGCTGCCAAAAACCCTTCCCTTCTGAAAACTCTGATGCCATATTAGTCATTGTATGTAGGTTCTTGAAACAAGACATATGTTCTCCTTGAAATTCTGACATTTCTGAAAAACAAACTTCAGCTTTATTTTTTAACCATATCTCCATTAACCCTGGTACTCCAAGAGGTAATGTCTCTGATTGTAAGCCTCAGCTATTATCACTTTTATGGGAGTAATTATATACAACTTATGTGTCCATCTCTTCCTAAGCACATTGTACCATCCTCAACCTGATAGATAGATTGAACATATCACCCAGATGCTAAAATGTTCCCTTCATTGTTTCTCCAAAAAACAACAGGAAAATTGTGCTTCACAACCTCATTTTATTCAGTATTTATATAATTCAACTTATCATGCTTCTGCTAAGATGCCCCTTTTCATGGCAAACCTATAGTATACTCCTTCCTCCATACCTTATGCTAGCTCTTCTTTTTTATAATTCAGCCAAAGAATTTATTACTCAAATACAGCTTGTTTAGGATTCTCAAAGAAAAATATATATTGATCAATTGAAGTGTACAAAAGTTATGTTGATCAGCACTGCTAA